>CM076581.1:1314352558-1314537558 GCA_034641835.2 Pinus albicaulis | reverse complement strand
TTTTTTGCTAAGGTTTTGACTCTTGAGTATCACCATTTAAATGTAATTTTTTACATCTTTTTTAATAAATTTTCATTCTTTACCAGCCAAAAAGCACAATCTATGGTTTTAAATTTCACTTGCCTGTGAACTCCTTGTTCATCCAAGTAAAGATAGAGGAATATAATAATCATAGACGTCCAATTCCATTTTCTATGTTTTATATCTTCCACCTATTCTTGTGCATGGAAGTTTATACCTACCCATATTTAGTAGAAATATATTGTAATAAATAAGACAATTTCTACAATTTTCATTCCAAAAAGGAAGCAAACTAAAGGACAGGGAAGCAAAGATATGTGCCTCTCCCATGCAAATAATGCCAAAATTATAAACATGTAGAGCTCTCAACTATCAAAATAAATTACCAGTCTCTGAGTTTATGAAATGTTTGTGTAAAAAGCGATTTCAGTAACCACTTTAATATACAAAGATTATTTTATAAGTACCTTACGAAACCCTGATTGCCCTAACATGGTCTTGTACATCCTGACAACTTCCGCGCCCTAACCATATGAACATAGAATATTAAACATTCAAGTTTATCAAGTAGCAAATAACATAATTAGCATAAACAGCTTTACAATATAGAAATAAAACCAACTACAGAGACAATGTTTACCTTCTCATACACCTAAAGCCAATGGAATAGAACAGTAGCCAAGCATGCACAACATTAGCATTTCATGTTAGAAGGAGCATAAAAGTAATGTTTAAGATAAAATCAAAATAAAAATGATTACTATATAAGAACAAACATCTTTCTTTATTTATTTAAGACAAGGACAAATATCTCACCGTTACTGCAAGGATTGAAGTTGATTAACCATACATGTAAAGCAAACAAGTAATAGTATTAGCTTTACGCCAAATATCTACATGAATTGACATTTATAAACCAAGTAAAGACTAGTGTAATTTCCCTACAATAAATACATTATCATCAACATTTGGGAAAATCACAATACAAAGCAAACTTAAAGAGGCCAATGAAAAGAGGAAGAAAAGCCCAACAGCATATTGCTGCAAATAAAAAATTAATCGAGAAGTATGCCCCTACCAGTATAGAAATTGTCCATCTGTTGGGACAGGAAAACCAGTGACATATTAGTTCAAACATAAAAGTTATACAAACCAACTAAAAGAAGCAATATCAGCAACTTTTTCAATTAAGGTACCTTAATATATGAATGTGGACGCACAGGGTGAGCCATGGGACCAGCGTCCTGTTTACACATCCAACAAGGCATTATTATAATGTAATTCAACTAGCATGAGCACTCATGAACTAAGGCCTTGGCAAACAGAAAACTTCATAAGAAAAACTAAAAACGAGGATAATACTTTGCAGTATTCATTCTGCATGCAAAAAAGTTCTCAAGTAGCACATTTCATAGCTAGCATTGCCAGGTGAAAATGCAATTTGAAATAACCTACATAATGATTAGATTTGAATAATGATTGGTAGTTTCAAAAAGTATGAAACATATGTATTTTTCATTATGTGGCATCCAAATCATAATACATGCAGGAAAAACAGCGACAGATGTATTACAGCATTCCAACAAAATCTTCATTCATAAAATTTCATGCTATAATACACTTAAAGAAACACATCAATGATATCCAGTAATACCATTTATGGAAGAGCCAATGCAAATCTATACTCTTGGGACTTGTCTCAAATAGAAATAGAATATGCATGCCAACAGCACCCAAATACACAATCCAAATTGCCTAAGGCTTTATCATTGGACTAGGAGGGCATGCCATATTGTTTCTCGCATTAGACAGAGAGCACAGAGGGATGTCAGTGGCTCAAATATTTCAAAAGCTACAAAGCATTGTGAGTAAAGGCAGGGCCTGCCAAAAGGGGTTGGATTCTACAGTAGGGAATGAGGAGTTTCTTGTAATAGACTGAGGTCTATTCAAATCAAGGCTGGTAAATCATATTAAGGTTGCCATGGGGGAACCTACAGGTAGTGATTGAACATGTAAGGCATGCATTTCACTCCCCACACACACACATAAGTGGATCAAGGACCAGCCTTGGAACATAAACAGGGAACCAAAAACAATAACAATAACTGTTATGATATCAATTTTAGAGGTGAAGCCAGAGGTTATCCTCTCACCCAGAGCAAATATTTACCCTAGCTGTCATAGTTTTTGCAGACCAATCCTAGCAAAAGAGAAGGTTTGCAAAGTTTTCAAATACTGGCAGCTCTGAAGATGGAACCTGCACTAGCGTCACCAGATCAAAACCTTGTATGCAAGCCCATGATCTAGGTCTATTCCCATCTCGGTAATGGTTTGAGACACCGAGGGAGCTTCTGCTCCAGTACATGTAGTACCAGCTTTTAGGGATCTGATTGCTTATGTTTCTAAGCAAAACAAGGATGGCTAATCACTAGTCCAAGTTTGTCAAGAAAATATATGGGGTTCCTAATCTATACTTCACTTTTGTCAACCCCGAGCATAAGGCATCGTTGTTCCAAGATAATATCTTGATTGGAAAATTCATGGGTGTGAGACCAAACTAAAAATATTTGGCATCATGGATACAAAAACAATGGGTACCTTGATTCAAGGGTGGAATCGAGCATTACTTTTGTGGAAAGGATAACTATGAATTTCATTTCAGTTGAGAGGTGATGATTTGATTTTCCAATGTGTCCCCTGGTTTTCCAGAACCAACAAACTGTATCTGTATAGAGATAGTCTCTTGACTTAAATCTATAGGAAACACCCCCAATCATTACAATCTTGGTCAGACTGCCTCGTCTCCCTCAACCTCTGGAGCATTAAAACCCTTGAGGCAATCAAGAAACAGTGGAAATATTTTAGAAAAGGTTGAACCTATACTGGGGAAAACACGATTAAATCTGAGTAATATCCTCAAAATCCACAAGTGCAAAAACCAGTGTTCCATGGGGTGCATCCCTGAGGATGTGGGGCAAGCCCCCCACATTTCACACGCTTCAAGGATGGGGGACACCTGGGGCAATGCTTCCCCACGTCTGCCCCCATTCCCCAAAAGAGGGATGCTTGGGCACTTCCCCCACAAATAAATAAATAAAAGCCCAAAAACCCAAGAAGATAGAATAAAAATAGGGGTCAGAACTTCTTAATGGTAATATTATATTCCTAAAGTAAAAGGATTTGCCTAAATTTTTAGCATTACCATTGACTGTTTCAGGATGTTTGAGAGTGATTAGGACCTCATTGGACTTCATATGGAGAGTATATTCCATAACCCATTCACAATTAAGTACACTTCACAGTTCTCAGAATTTCAGAATTATAGCATTTCCACTAGATTGCACAATGATGAATTTGCAGGGATGAATTGTCATTGTTGAGATTTATCATTATTATTATTAATTTTAGAATTTTATAGATGTGGACCGCTATGCTAGGTACCCCCACGTTCCCTCGTCCTCCCTATATTTCCCTAAAATTTGGTGTGCTTCCACATGTGTCCCCATGTGTGTCTCCTCGCTCTCGTGCTTCCCGATCCTAGATACTTCGTGGAACATATATATAAAAACCTATCCCATAGGTAAAATGAAATGCAAAGGCACCACAATTGAACGAATAATAGACCCAAGTAAAGGAATGAGTCTCATTAACCAAAACAGAAGTGAATATTCATAGACTAGTGCCACAAGTTTTAGCCATATATTGTTATGATTTAATTTGCACTGCAACTATGTCTAAAACCATATTTAATTGAGTGTTTTTGCCGCAAAATCTAGCAAGCCTAAAGCATTGCCTCCCTAGGCAAAACCAAACCTTAGGGCAACAAGGGATTGGTTGCCACTGTCACCTTGGCAACCTTTCTCTTGCTCTTTAGTGGTGTTTGACCACAAGGGAGAATTCTCAAAATGCTAGCCTAAAAATATTCAATGAATATTACCATCAGAGCCTAGAAGTCCTAAATATTCAATGCTAGAGTTCAAGTACTCTATTCCTAGACCGTTTAGAGGGCTGTTATAAGCAAGGGGTTTCCAGATTTTCAATGATAAGGCAAGTGATGTCAGATAACAGTGAAAAGAAAAGATATTTCAATGAATAATCAACAAAGAAGTCAAGACCATCAAATGGAAATTTATCACTGAAATCACGCATAAACAGCAAATAAATAATGACGTTGACCATAAAGAGAAGGGTTTAACATGCAACAATGCTATATTTTATAAATGCATTTCCTACTTCAAGAGGAATAAAACATCAAACACAATTTACTTTTTAGAATTTTTCCGCATAAAACCCTAGCCATAACCCTAGATCTCAAGGAATAATAAAGCAGAAATTTAATAATAAAGAAGGCTGATCAACACTTCTGTGACTAGGGTAAAGAGCAATGAGAACAGCCTTGTTGGAGTAAGGGGGGATGACTAGGGCATCCACTTTTAAAACCCTGGCCTGCAATTAGCCTAGAAACCAGGGCCAGAAACCTTCAAAAGGTGTGCCAAAAATCCTTCCCAAATAAACCTAAAAAAACCCTTCCAAAATAAGCCAAAAACACCCTTCCAAAATAAGCCCAAAATCCTTCCTAGAAAGTCTCTCCAAATCAGCTCCTCCTCACTTTTGATTCATGAGGTGTGAACCTCAGAACTCCTTTTCTTCTCTTGTTTGAACAGATCCAAACTTGCTTGAGCGAATGACTTGAAATGCTCTTTCTCACACCTATTTATAGTGCATTCAGAGTATAGAATGGGCCGACTTGTCCACTAGCTAGACTGGCTTGTGCAGCTAGCAGAATGTGTAGTGAATATTCAAAAAATCATTTCTCCTCAAACATGAGGAGATAGAGGTAGTGTCATATGCCATTGGAAAGGTCTCAAACTAAGCTTTCCAACCATATATATTATGCTTCCATTTGAGCTAGGCAAATGGTGTAAAAATGCATTCTTATATAGGGTATCCAAATGGGCCATCAAAAATTTAAAAACAATATTTTGAAATTTGTTATATGTAACTTTATCTTTCATTTGTAAAGCATTTGACATCAATGACAACTTATTTCAACAATACCCCCTTTTGTCACTGACGGCAACCATCATACTCCCCATGTGATCATGCTCACCCTGTCTTAATCTTTCTCTCCTCTTTTTAGTAAATGTTGCAAACATCGGCATTGGAATAAAATCGGCAAGGGTCTAGGAAACCAAAAAATCGTAGAAATCGGGAAAATATCAGTGAAAAATCGGCAAACATCGGAAAAACTAAGATACCATAAAAATATCTTTAAAAATCGGAAAACATCGGCTAGGCCAAAAAATCGTGATTTCGAGATAAAATCGGGATGTTATCGAGATGTTCGCAACACTGCTTTTTACATCATTAGCAAAGGGTAACTCCCCCTGATACTTTTTCTCCCCTCATCTTTCTTTGTTGAAGATTGTGCAAATCAATTTGGTATAGAATATTTTGACCCAACCTCGATTATTAGTTTCTCCTTGTTACTCCCATGTAGTTAAATGCCCATTCCCATAAACATACATTCAACAAGCTGGAAATAATAAATATTTCTCAAAACACAAATTCTGGTGTTGGAAAATGCAGAAATAAAAACACAAAAATATTTTTAGCCACTCACAGAAAATTGACACGCTGATTTTTGGTCAATATGACCCTGGAAAAACCCCCTCAAACTCTTGGGGAAAACCAGTTCGAAAGCTTCTCTTTATATCTGAATATTGCTTTTACAGAGAAATGGAAAGTATAGGAAAAATTCCAACAACCACATAAATGTATTTATCTCGAAAACAGTGTTTGTACTCCACCTCGATTTTCGTGCCAACACAAAACAGAAAATTGCAGACAAAATGTACAGCCTTAAATGTTGTACGGACATCATAGAAAACTGTGCCAAACTGCTGTACGGCCTCCTCGAAAACTGTGTTGTACGGCTGCCTTGAAATCTGTGTTGTACAATTGCCTCGATTTTCGTGTTGTACGGCTGTTGTACAGACTTTGGTTTCTATGTTACTGCTGTTGTACGGACCTAAAAACAGTGCCTCCTTGCTACCGTACAGACCTTGAAATGTGTGCCAATATAGCAGCAATAAATGTTCTCCCTTCCTCGATTTGCATGCCTCTTGCCTTGAAAACCGTGCTCTTGCTTTGTTGTACAGATTTGCTGAAATGGTGTTCTCTCCTCTTCTCTGCACAGAAAATGTCTCATTTGCTTTCTCTCCTCCTCTCTCAATCTTCTCATGAAACACTGAATCAGAATCAGTGTAACCTGCCAATCTCACTCCATCTCCTTGCCTATAATCCAAACCATACTCCACTGTCCCCTGCAAGTACCGCAAAATGTGTTTTGCAACAACCCAGTGCACTCTCCTAGGCTCACACATGAAATGGGTCATTGTGTTGACTGCAAAACATATATCTAGTCTAGTGTTGACCAAATACATCAAGGAACCAATCAGCTGCCTATACAATGTGGGATCCACCAACTCGAAATCTGAAGTGTGAAGCTTCTTCTAGTTGGTGATCATAGGTGTTGACATGGGTCTACAATCCTCCATGTGGAATCTGCTAAGGATGTCCACAATATACTCCCCCTGTCCCAGGAAGAGATGCCCCTCCTGCCACACCTCCAAACCCAAAAAATAATGCATCAAGCCAATGTCCTTCATCTCGAACTCCGAACGCAAGATCTCTCTTGCAGCCCTCTATGGGTCTCTCTGCACCCGTTATGACCAAGTCATCCACATACAGTACCAAAATGAGAGGCTCCTCACCTATCACAATAAAGTATAGGCTCGGATCTGCATCACTCTTTGTGAAACCCATCTCCTGCAAGTATGTATCAATTCTGGAGTACCAATCTCTAGGAGTTTGCTTCAAGCCATAAAGGGCCTTCTTCAGTCTGCATACATGGGACTCCTTCCCATGTGCCTCAAAGCCCTGCGGCAGATTAATGTACACCTCCTCCTGTATGAAGCCATTGAGATATGCGGTATTCACATCCATCTAGTGGATCTTCCAACCCATCTTTGCTGCTATCGATATAATGGAGCGAATGGAAGTATATCGAGCCACTGGAGCGAAGGTCTCCTCCTAATATAATCCCTCTACCTTGAAGAACCCTTTAGCCACAAACCTTGCCTTGAATTTCTCAATGTTGCCATCAGCAACAAGCTTTACCTTGTAAAGCCAACTAGAAGTAACCACGAATTTTCCCTCAGGCCACGACACCACCTCCCAAACATCATTCTTCATGATAGAAGAATACTCCTCCTGCATGGCCTCTCTCCAGACCTGCTGGGTAGCTGCCTCCTCATAGCTAGAAGGCTCAACGATGTTGGCAACCATTGCCATATAGCTACAGAACCTCTCAGGTGGTGTGCTCTCTCTGACTGGTCTCTTCGGTCCAGCAACAGATGTGGCCTCTCTCAAGGTATCCTGAAGCCACTTTGGCTTCCTCTTCCCTAAGCACACTTCTCCCACCGAAGAATGAAACTCCTCATCCTCATCAGGAGCCTGAACTCCTGAATTTTTGTCTGTTGTCCCCCTGCTTGAACCTGAACCTGTAGATGCTAAAGTACCAAGTGAACTGTCCCTTAGTGGACTACCTAGTGAATTGCTTTGAATGTTGCCCGAAGCACCACCCCTCTAACTCTGCGAGCCACTGCTCACTAATGGACCTAACACCGTAATCGATGTACCTCCTAATCCCTGCCCACTGGATCCCTGTGACTGACTCAGCTGCTCCTGAGGTTCTGGTTGATCCAGATACTCTAACTCCTGTGACCTCCTGAAAGCCCTGTCCTCCTCGAACTTCACATCCCGCCTGACAACAACTCTCCTCTGTGCAGGAATATAAATCCAAAAGGCTTTCGAGGTCTCACTGTAGCCCACAAAGATACCGTAGTTTGCGGTGGGCTCTAGCTTGGTCCTCTTCTCCTCGGGTACGTAGGAGTATGCAATACACCCAAAGATACAAAAATGACCAATATCAAGCTTCTTCCCAGAAAAAGGCTCCTCCGGAGTCCCATGCCCCAAGGCACGATGTGGACTCCTATTCTGCAAATACACAGCAGTGTTGCAGGCCTTTGCCCACAAAAACAATGGTAACCCTTGATCAAGTAGCATGGCTTTGGCAGCCCCAATGATGGATCTGTTCTTCCTCTCCGCAACCTCGTTCTGCTGGGATTTGTAAGGAACTGTGAACTCCCTCCTCATCCTCATCAGGAGCCTGAACTCCTAAATTTTTATCTGTTGTCCCCCTGCCTGAACCTGAACCTGTAGATGCTAAAGTACCATGTGAACTGTCCCTTAGTGGACTACCTAGTGAATTGCTTTGAATGTTGCCCGAAGCACCACCCCTCTAACTCTGCGAGCCACTGCTCACTAATGGACCTAACACCGTAATCGATGTACCTCCTAATCCCTGCTCACTGGATCCCTGTGACTGACTCAGCTGCTCCTGAGGTTCTGGTTGATCCAGATACTCTAACTCCTATGACCTCCTGAAAGCCCTGTCCTCCTCGAACTTCACATCCCCCCTGACAACAACTCTCCTCTGTGCAGGAATATAAATCCAAAAGGCTTTCGAGGTCTCACTGTAGCCCACAAAGATACCGTAGTTTGCGGTGGGCTCTAGCTTGGTCCTCTTCTCCTCGGGTACGTAGGAGTATGCAATACACCCAAAGATACAAAAATGACCAATATCAAGCTTCTTTCCAGAAAAAGGCTCCTCCGGAGTCCCATGCCCCAAGGCACGATGTGGACTCCTATTCTGCAAATACACAGCAGTGTTGCAGGCCTTTGCCCACAAAAACAATGGTAACCCCTGATCAAGTAGCATGGCTTTGGCAGCCCCAATGATGGATCTGTTCTTCCTCTCCGCAACCTCGTTCTGTTGGGATTTGTAAGGAACTGTGAACTCCCTCCTAATGCCTGCCTCCGCACAATAATCAACAAACTCACCAAGGGTGTACTCCCCTCCATTGTCCGACCTGAGGGACTTGATCGTCTGACCTGTTTGAGTCTCCACAAGAGCTCTCAACTCCTAAAACGGCTTCAAGACCTCACTCTTGGACTTCAAGAAATAAATCCAAGTCCTCCTGGAGTGATCATCAATGAATAAAACATAGTACTCATATCCACTCAAGGAAACATGAGACATCCGACCACTCACATCGGTATGAATCAAATCAAGTATCTCGGTCGATCTGTTGTCATTGTTGGGAAAAGGGGATTTGGCAAACTTGCCCATAGCACATCCTCTGCATGTATCTAGGTGATCAGAACTGAAACATGGCATACCTGTAGGTGCCAAGTCTCGCATAGCTCTAAACTGCTAGCTCTGCTGCCGGTACTACTGCTCAATGCCAAAAGGGGCTGAAACGCAAACTTGTACACCTTGGCATGGCGTACACCAATCACTCTAGTTGAATCAGCTGGAGCGCCCCTGGGATATATAAGCACTTGTCCTCTCTTGAACAGTACCTCACACCCTCTGTCCTCCAATGCTGAGACGGATATAAGGTTTTTCTTCAACCCTGGCACATATAGAACATCTAACACCTTCAAGGGAGGCTTGGGTTCCTTATCAAATGTCAATGTCCCCACACCGATTGCTCTAACATTGTTGTCGTCTCTGAGTACTACCTCTATATCAGTGCCACTCTCTGAAAGCTCTGAGAAGTACTCACGGACTCCTGTCATATGACGTGAAGCCCCACTATCAACATACCAAATACCTAAAGATGCTCCATTAATGGAGGAAAATGCACACTCCCTCTCAACCTCCGTGGCAGGTGATCCTGCACTAGTGGACTCACAAGCAATGAACCCAAACTCCCGGTCAAGGCTCTCCGAAAAGTCCTCTATCTCTATTGCTGTTGCCATGGTCTTGTTCTTTCCCTTCTTCTTCTTCTCCGGACACACAACTGCATAGTGTCTCATCCTTTGACAATTCCAACACTTCACCTTGGAATAGTCCTTCCCCTTGTTCACCTGCTGCTTCCCTTTACCTTTGCCTTTGCCCCCACCACCATTTGTGGAAGCTTGTTTCTTTCCTTTGCCCTTCTTGCCTCTTGCTAACAATGCTACATCCTCATCCTCCTCAACTGGTTTGGCTACCCCAAGTTGATTCTTTCTGATTTCATTCTGTATGCAATCATCCCACAACCTCTCCCAAGGGGGAAGGGTCTCTCATGCAACAATCCCATTAGCAAAATTCAGCCATGTACTAGGAAGGCCATTCACTGCAATCCGCACCAACTCAGTGGGTGGAATGACCTCTCCAACTGTTGCCAACTCATCTCTCACATTAGTGATCTTTGTGAAGTATGCAGTAACACTATCAGTCTTTTCATCTTAATGGCCTTCAGCTTCTCCCTTTGGACCATTTTCCTGTTTTCATTGGTACTCTGGTAGAGATTGATCAAGGCTGTCCACATCTCATGTGCATATCTCTTTCCTCTCACATGAGGAATGACATGGTCTTTAATACCATCCAGAATCAGTGTCTTTCCCTTGACCTTCTTATTAAAATCTGTTAGCTGAGTAGCGTCAGTAGGCACATTTATAGGGTGTTGTTGGGTATGAATCATGATACCCCAAACTTCTGCCTCCTCAAAGATACTTTGGATTCTCTCCTTCCATGAACTGTAGTTACTATGCCCATCCAACTTATCCTCCACCCTCAAGCCCAAAAACATGCTTGCTATCCTAATAAACTGAAAATTTCACTGTTGTGGTAAGGGTTCGGTTTTTTGTGTGTAAAATCAGCTTGCTGTATTTTTTCTCTTTGTTGTTCTACACTGCACTTTTCAGCAAACTGGCTCCAATACCATGTAGAAATTTTGACCCAACCCCGGTTATCAGTTTCTCCTTATTACTCCCATGTAGTTAAATGCCCATTCCCATAAACATATATTCAACAAGCTGAAAATAATAAATATTTCTGAAAACACAAATTTTGGAAAATTCAAAACGCTGGAAAATGCAGAAATAAAAACATAGAAATATTTTCAGCCACTCACAGAAAATTGACACGCTAATTTTTTGTCAATATGACCCTGGAAAAACCCCCTACAACTCTTGGGGAAAACCAGTTCGAAAGATTCTTTTTATTTCTGAATATTGATTTTATAGAGAAATGGAAAGTACAAGAAAAATTCCAGCAACCACATAAATGTACTTATCTCGAAAACCGTGTTTGTACTCCACTTCGATTTTTGTGCCAACACAAAACAGAAAATTACAGAGAAATGTACAGCCTTAAATGTTGTACGGACAGCATAGAAAACTATGTCAGGCAGTTGTATGGCCTCCTCGAAAACTGTGTTGTACCACTGCCTTGAAATATGTTTTGTACGGTTGCATTGATTTCTGTGATGTACATCTGTTGTACGGACTTTGGTTTCTGTGTTGCTGTTGATGTACGAACCTCGAAATGTGTGCCAATATAGCAGCAATAAATGATGTTCTTCCTTCCTCGCTTTTCGTGCCTCTTGCCTTGAAAACTGTGCTCTTGCTTTGTTGTACGAATTTGCTAAAATGGTGTTGACTCTCCTTCTCTTCTCTACTCAGAAAATGTCTCCTTTGCTTTCTCTCCTCTCTCAATTTGCTCCTAAAAGACTGAATGATCTTTTCCCTCTTTTCCTCCTTTAACCTAACCCTAAGTGACTTTTGGGGAATCCCTAAATCCAATGGTTGAGATAGCTTTAGAACTAGGGCTAAGATTAAATGTGCATTTAAATCTCACTTTCAATTTTTTAATTCACCCCACTTTAATAAAGACCCTCTTAGTCATTTATTTCCAAAGTCATTTTTCACTTTCTAATTTCACATTGACTTTATTAAAGTCACTTTAAAATTAGACTTAACTTTATCACTTAAAGTCACTTTTAAATTAGATTTGACTTTACAACTTATAAAATCACTTTAGGAGAAAAAGTGAAATACATTTGGACACTTTTCCCTAGGCCAAAGATCAGAGCCTTAGGGAACCACCTGTCCTTCGGTAACCAAATTTCAACATTTGGAGCATAAATGACTCCCAGTTTCTGTCTAAGATACGCAAAAGTCTCTCTAGGAAGTGGTTTGGTGAAGATGTCTGTAGTTTGTTCCTTTGTCCTAACATACTCTATCTTGATATTATTTTCTCAATTGTTCCCTTAGAAAGCGAAACTTGATAGGAATATGCTTGGTCTTGGAATGCCTCATTGGATTCTTGGAGATGTTTATTGCATTGATATTGTCACAAAGTTTTGGAATAGGCTCCTGATATTTTATTTGTATGTCTTGCAACGTTTGCTTCATCCAAATGACCCGAGTACAACATGCTATTGTTGCAATATATTTTGCTTCTTTTGTAGACATGGATACTGAAGATTGTTTCTTGTTCAACCAGGACACTAAACAATCAGCCAAGTAGAAGTTAGATGCACTTGCACTTCTTTTGTCATTTATACTTCCTGCCCAATCTGCATCTGTGTAAGCTACCAGTCTCAATTCATTTCCTTTCGAATACCACAGCCCAAAGTCTGTTGTTCCTTTGAGATATCTAAAAATCCTTCTTAATGTTGGAACATGAGTTTCCTTCAGTGTTGCTTGAAATCTTGCAACCTATCCAACTGCTTGTATTACATCTTACCTTGAAGCTCACACATAGAGAAGGCTACCAATCATTGATATATAGTCTTTGATCCACTTTGTTGGATTCATCTTCTTTCCTCAACTTGCATCCAGTGACCATAGAAGTGCTCACAAGTTTGCAGTCTTCCATTTTGAACTTCTTCAACATTTCTTTTATCGTATTTAGTTAGAGAAATTTAAAGGCCTCCATCTACCTGATTTATAAGGAGTCCCAAAAAGAATGTCAACACCCCAAGCAAAGACATTTCAAATTCATTATGTTTATCTTTTGCAAAGTTCTAACTTAAGTAATCATCATCACTTCCAAAGATCATGTCATCAACGTATACTTCAATGATGATCATATTGTCTTTATCTTCCTTTATGTACAGATTATTTTCTGCATTTCCCTTTCTGAATCCTTGCTGCTACAAATACCTGTCCAATCTTGAGTGCCAAGCTCTGGGGGCTTCCTTAAGTCCAGACAGGGCTTTCATCAATCTACAAACATAGTCTTCATCTATTGATCATAGGAATCCTTTTGGTTGTTCTATGTAGACTTCTCCTTCTAGCTCCCCATTAAGAAAGGTCGATTTTACATCCATCTAATACATTTTGATTCTTTTGGAGCATGCAAAAGCTAAGAGCATTTTGATTGCTTCCATTCTGGCAATTGGAGCAAAAATTTCTTCAAAGTTTGTCCTTTCAACTTGGAAAAATCCTTTGCAAATTATCCTTGCTCTGTTTATGGTCACCTTTCCATCTTCATTTAGTTTGTTTTTTAACCAATTTTGTACGAATCACATTTTTGTTGAGGGTGTGGATCAGTCATTATTTTGGCCCTAGATCAGCTAGTGAGTTGTAGATCTATTATTTCTCTGGCGGGTTTTCCAGATCTGGAACCTAGGCTTGTTGTATTCAAAAAATTCTTAATAATAAGACCCTCCAGCAGCCAGAAGACCGGTTTTTCCGCATTGGGTTTTTCCGGGGACTATTTGTCTAGAAATATCTGTGTCACTTTGTCTCTGTGTGCATGAACTTATTCTAGTTCTGGATTGGTGGAGATTTGGTGTGTGTTTTGCTTCAATTTTAACTTGAATTTTATTCAATTAATAACTTGTCTAAGTAGGAGGAGCATAACCAGATTAACAGTAATAATTTCTGCATAAAGTGTAAAGATTCAGAAATTTCCACATGGTATCAGAACAACTACAGATCTAGGAGGGTCACCAGCAAGAGACTGAAGGTTCTAGCTGCAGGAAGCGGCTGGAAAAGCAGCAAAAACGCAGATCTGAAGGGACAGCGCAACAGAGGCATACTCATGCAAAGGGAAGGGTGACGCAGTCTAACGTTGTCTCCTAGCAAGGCCACGCAATTACTGCGCAGAGGCAGCTCAGAAACAGCGCTGGATTAGTCTGAAGTCTGCGAGTGTGATGCAGATCTGAATCTGTCAGATCCAGAAAAGCTGCAGAAATTCAGAAGGTGCTGGTGGGGTTAAAATTATGAAGATTTCAGTTTTTTTTTAGCGTAAGCACAAGTGACAAAGAGCAGGAGGAGATCAGCTTCTCAGAGAGTTTCTAGCCAAAGAAACTTATAGTTTGATCAAAGGATCAAAGAGAGCAGAATCATTGTTGATTTGGCAGATTTCCAAGGACGGAAATCAGTTGTCAGAGGGAGCAGATGGTGCCTGTTTCGCCAAGGGCCTTTGATCCATTTCACTAGCAAAGAGAAAAGGAAGTTTCAACACTTTCTGAGCAAATGGCTTCTCATGGACTACGTGATCAAGACAGGTTAGACGGCCTTTCCAACTTTTCAGTTTGGAAAGCAAGGATCTTGATAGTCCTTGAGGCATACAATCTTAGAGACCATGCAGAGCAAACTCTGGCCACACCGACCGAACTAGATCTCCTTCAGAAGCATAAGGAAGCTGCTGGGCATGCCAAGCCACTGATTATGGATGGAATTAAGGACCATATTGTACCACACTTAGCTGAGAAGAAGACAACTAATGAGATGTGGAAGGCCTTAATCTCCCTATATGAGGGAAAATCTGTCCAAAGGAAGATGTTGTTGGAGACATAGATGAGGTCATTCATGATGACCAAGAGAGAAGACATGGAGCATTTTCTCTTCAAATTGCAGTCAATCAGAGATCAGTTGACTGCAACAAGGTGCTTTGGTGGAAGATGATGTGATAGTCAGGACTGCCCTCAATGCAGTCACAGATGAGTGGGAAACCTTGTCCGAAGTATCTTGGGCAGAGCAGACCTCCCAGATTGGGACAGCTTGTGGTCAATTCTGCGTCAAGAAGAACTCCGCAGATTCACCAAGAAGCAACACAGCTCTGGACTGAGCAAAGTGAAGAAGGAAGATGAAGAAGATGCAGCCTTGGCATCAAAGAGGCAGCAGGGAAAGAAGAAGAAGGATCTGTCAAAGATCAAGTGCTTCCAGTGTGGTGAAATGGGACATTTTGCCAGCAATTGTCTTCAGAAGAAAAAGGACAAGGAAGCTTCTTCCTCCAAGGCTATTGTGGCAGATGATGTGTCAGAAGATGATGCAGCCATGAGCACTCATGAAACATGAAAGTGGGGCGACATGGATATGTAGAGGAGCTACATAGTATGAGGCGGGATCCTTGAGCAGCTCATCTCTTGGATCACATGCGAGCTACAGTAGCCTTAAGACAGTAGCGGGACAGGAGGAGCAATGGTTGCATAGATCACAGATGAAGCAAAGGCAAATCTTAAGACTGGAAGGAGCAGAGCAACAGCAGCGCAGAGCAGAGCTGCAGCAGCACAGAAGGTTTCAGAGGGACAACATAGTGCAGCAGCAGCGTGAGAGAGTTCAGCACAAGGGGCTAATGTGACTTCAGTAGTGCAGAGGGAGTCTGCTTACGCAGTACAGAGCTGCAGTTGTGCATCATCCTTCGGATGCCAACATGGATCTGTAGCCTATGGAGATTCAATGATGAGGATGCAGCCCATCTGACTTGTCTGTCAAAGATTGGGCAAGAAATTCAGTTGTTTCTCTCAACATCTGAAGTTGCAGTGTAGCAGATCAGCAGTGGCAGTGCTATGAGCAGCACAAATGCAGCATATTGAGAGGGAGCTGCAATACAGAGGTTGTAGTGCCAGTAGCAGAGTCATGGGCAACAGTACAGAATGGCAGCAGCTGTGCAGAGTTGAGTGGCAGCAGGCCAAGCATCAACAGCACAGAACCAGTGCCCAAAATCTTGTAATGCATAGTGTGATGTATTGTTAGAGCACACCCTTGATGCTAAGAGGGAGTGTTGAGATTTTGTGTATTTGGGGTAGCATCAGTTGTGCTCTAGGTCCCAAATTTTGAGGAAGGACTAGAGTACACTTGATTTACAAGACCCGGAAATGGATTTCAGAAATTTCATCTAGTTTAGGAGATACTAAATTAATTAATTATTTTAATGTATTTCCTAAGTTAAAACTTAAGGAACTTAAATAATTAAAGTGAATTTAATTAAACATGTGATGAAATTGTCTTAAGTCACACGGATCAAGTTTTCTTTTAATCTTAGCCATTGATTCAAGATCTGATCATGATCGTTGGTTTCCCAACGAGAAAAGTATAAAGGAAAGGCTTGGGGTCATTTGTAAAGACACACAGAGGCAGAGCACTGAAGCGAAGCTGAGATTCTAGAGCAGGTTTGCTAAGAATTCTCAAAAGTGTTTCAGCTGCAGGGAGGGGAATTTAGGCCAAGGGGATGATCTGATCCCGGGGTCTAGAATCAGCAAGAGGCAGAGATCAGCTCAGAGAGGCAGCGCAGAGAAGCAGGAGAGCAGCAGCAGGAAGGGCAGTAACTGTGCTATGCAGGTGTTGCACAGTCCTTCAAGGACAGCGTGATTTTCTGCAGGAAACCCCCAGGGATTACGCAAAGACCCTAAGGGGCAGTGTAAGGACTGCGTCACCCAGTCTGGGGTAAAGCAACCTTTTTCAGAGCAGCGCTAAGGGTCAAAAGGGCTCCAGAGGCTTCAGGGGCAACGTTGGGGTTTCTAGGCCCTAATTTTGTCTGAGTTCTGTTAGTCCTGTTTGAGGGTGTGGATCAGACATTATTTTGGCCCTAGATCAGCCAGTGAGTTGTAGAGTTGTAGATCTATTATTTCTCTGTCGGGTTTTCCAAATCTGGAACCCAGGCTTGTTGTATTCAGAAATTTTTTAATAATAAAGCCCTCCAGCAGCCAGAAGACTGGTTTTCCCGCATTGCGTTTTTCCGGGGACTATTTGTCCAGAAATATCTGTGTCACTTTGTCTATGTGTGCATGAACTTATTCTAGATCTGGATTAGTGGAGATCTGTTATGTGTTTTTCTTCGATTTTAACTTGAATTTTATTCAGTTAATAACTTGTCTAAGTAAGAGGAGTATAACCAGATTAACAGTAATAATTTCTGCATAAAGTGTAAAGATTCAAAAATTTCCACATTCTTCAACTTATCCCAAATTTCCTTTGCTAATTTACAATGCATAACCTTGACAAATTATGATCCTGTCAGCCCTCCTAGAATGGCATACATAGCCTTTGAATTACTTTCGTAGAGTCTTCTTCCAACCGAATCAATTGGAGTAGAGGCTAGTACCTTGTATTCATTTAGAAGAGCTTTCCAAACATCGATTTCTTGTGCTTGGACAAACAATCTCATCCTTATGCTCCAAAAGACATAATTTTTCCCATTAAACAATGGCAGACCATGTTTGGTGTATTTTGCTTGCTTGTCCACAAATCTTACTGAGATCTACCTTCTAGTAATCAAATTGTTTCTGAAGGAGCCTGCTCTGATTCCAATTGTTGAAATATTCAACAATACTGAGCGAGGGTGAATCAGTATTAACAATTTTTAACTTCAAAAACTTGTAAATGCATCCACAGGTATAAAGCAAAGCACATAGATATACAGAACACAAAGATTTTTACATGAAAACCACAAAATGCTTTTCTTAATAGACATAAAGAATACATTCAAATTTATCAGCACCAAAGCTTATACAAGAGTCAATATTAGTCAAAGTACATCTTCCCCTTAAGCAGTTGCTCCTCTATCCTTCACACAGGCATTTGGCTTCCTAATCACGACCTTCTTAGCAACAAAATTTCCCTCAATAAATGATGTTGAACTCAGCCTCCTTATCAGCAAAACTTGGCCTCAATAATCCCCAAACCAAGACTAAAACTTATACTTTAATGCACCTAAACTCAACCCTCAAGCAATCAGAACCAGCGTTGCGAACATCGCGATTAAATCGCATTTTTTCCGCAGGACGATTCTGCACTTTCGTCTCCTACAAATCGAACTTCCAAGGTACGTTGCCTAAACATAAATTGACATGTTCAAGAGATATATTTGAGACCATTGTATGTTTTTATTCTCAGAGATAACTTGTTGTTAGTTTGTGACAAATCATTGAAATCATTCTATGTTGAAATTGTTGTCATACTAGTCATTCATTAGTGATGTCTTGATTGATTGACCAAATTTGTGTCATCATTGTATTATTTGAGGAGTATTCACAGTTTCAAGCATTGTATTCATGCTCCACAATTTGAAGTGTTAGAAACAGTGAACGAAGTTGCAAAGAGATTCTCTGGTGTAGTTGTGGCATCATCAGTTATAAAGGTATCACCAAACATCTCTAGACTTCATTACTGTAGAGACTCGAGAAGAAGGTTCACCAACAATAGTGAATACAGGCGTAGAGACATCAGCGTATCAGATTCTAGGTAGTCAGCTTAAGGTACAGAAGTTGCACAAACCTTTGATCAATTTTATCATCACATCATTTGACCATAGTTTTGAAGAGGTTTGGTCTTTCATTGTATAACTAAAGCATATATCATCAGTAAGGGTTTCTAATGCATATCTTTGTAAGTGGTTCATTATCCCTGGTACAGGAACCCATGGTTCATTTTCTTTTTTTTATTGCTTTCAAGGTGGTTGGGTGCTAAGTCACCAGGTTCGTGTTCGAGTTCGACGACGTTGAAATTCGAATAAAGTTCGGAACCTAAAAATTTTCCGATAAAGTTCGACATATAGAAATTTCAAAAAAAAAATATATATATATATATATATTCTATCAAAATCTAATCTTTCTAATTTCAATAAATGCAAACACAACTTTAATATCTCTCGCCACAAAATAACTTTAATCAATGATGAATCTACACTTATTATATTATTATAAAAATTGGTTATAACGAAATTATAAATATCATCATAATAATGCACTTTACTCATTAATAAAACTAACTAGTATACCGACATAATGGATTGTGCGACTTATGATGACCGTCAATGCCGCATAGAATTTTGCAGAGCGAAGGGTGAATGTTCGAAACTCACGGAGGGTAAGAGCGTTGGAATCGGAAATATCGTTCAGAAGAAATGAACTACCGTCACTTGCATTGTTCGTTGCATAATAGGTCGTGTAATGGTTCACACCCACGAAATCTACAAACCCTTTTATGTGAGTCGACTCTTCTGCCGAAAATGCCAGTAGTCTGTTGTCGACTCTCTCTATCATTCATGATGGATAATCACCCACAAACAATGGATCCATGAACCTGCAGGTCATGAAACATTATTATTATATTAATCGACAATGGTTTTTTTTTAAGAGATCGACGGGTGTTAAGCTTTACAGCCATTCCTTGTACTTAATTACCATCCCAATTGGAAATCCTGGGCTCTCTATGTAGCTGCAATGTCTTCAAGAGAATCGGACATGGACATCATTTCCACATATAAACCATGAAAGCGAATGCCAAAACCTAACAGCTAAACGAATAAAATTGAATTTTTACCCGAATTTCAAAAAAATTCATTGATGTTCGGCTTAAAATTCGTGTTCGTGTTCGCCTTGAAGTTCACCTTCATATTCGGCTTGAAGTTCGGCGAACAAATTCGAATTTGTTCGAATTCGGTTCAAATTCGGCGAATTTCGAACTTCAACCATTAAGTTCGCCAAACCTGATGACTAAGGTTGGGTGGTGCAAGGCAAGAGAGTGAAATCACCTTTAGGTTGTAGCTTGAAAATACTTCAAGGTAGCATGGTGGTGCTAGGGCAAGTTGGAGCTTGTAGGGTGTTGGAGCATCCTTCCAGTGAAATCTGGTAAAATAGGGTGCAGGAGCATCCTTTCAGAAAATGGAGCTGCCTGATAAACTTGAATGGTTTCAAGAGTACTAGGGATTTGGGGCTTCCCTTTTCAGTTGGAGTTGTACTCACAAATATTGAAAAGTGTTTGGTTGTTTTTCTCCCGTAAGAGTTTCCACCTAAAAAAATTGTGCATTGTTCTGGTGATGTTTTATTTATTGTTTATGCTTTGAAAATTAATAATTTACCAACTGTAATAAGAAATATTGATTCGCCCCTATCAGTAT
The DNA here is from genome assembly GCA_034641835.2 of Pinus albicaulis. Lineage (NCBI taxonomy): Eukaryota > Viridiplantae > Streptophyta > Pinopsida > Pinales > Pinaceae > Pinus > Pinus albicaulis. The sequence goes on along the minus strand of CM076581.1, from coordinate 1,314,517,505 downwards.
TTCCAACAACATCAAGGTACATAAACGGCTTCATGCTCTTGATTAATGCCAATCACATACCATCATACATGACAAAATCAAATGGAAACATTGCAATCCCCCAAATCCTAAAATCTTGAAAACTGTTAACACTATTGAATTTTGAGCGAGATTTAAAATTCTACTTTCTCCATAGGAAATTCAATGAAGTTCGAACCACTCTCAAAAATCCCAAAACAATTGAAGGTAATGTTGAAATTTATGTAAATTCTTCCTTTTAGTTTAATAATTTCACATTACCATTGATTGCCAACATTGCTTGGCTTGAGTTAGGTTTTTTGTTTATGTTTAGTGTTTGGGAGAGGGGGTTGGTTTTATAGCCAAGGGGAGCTGTTTTGGGAGTAAAACCCCTGGTTTACTCCAGAGTCTAAACCACCTGAAAAACCACCATCGAGGGTCCCAGACTCCCCCCACATATGTGAGATTTGATCGGGCCAGATAGCATTGGAAACAACTGATTGGGGACGGTTTGTACCAGTTACATACCAAACCAGCCAGTTTGGTACCTAACAAGTACAAACCAGCCCTCCAACCAGGTTTTCTACCGGTTCATTACCTGGCCCTATCTGACCGGTTGGTTTGACCTGTTACCAATTCAGACCAGATGGTTTTTAAAACTATCATACTACTACAGGCTCCTGATCTGCTCAAGACTTTATGTTCCAAAAGGTAAGGACTTAACACCAACTCAATCATGCTCAAAGAAAATTTCATGTACAATAGTACTCTACTCCAACTAATTCATGTTCTACAAATGAATGATGATTGTACTGAAACACTCACTGACACAAAATTAATATATTACATGAAATACTAGAAAAATAGTCCAGGGAAAACAATATCAATTTGCTTTCACCTGAGGAAATTGATAATTACGAAGCTTCACCACATCTGCAATTCGCTTAACAGCACGACTGCCCATGTCAGACGAGAATTCCTGCACAATATATTAACCAGTAATTAACTAAAGACAAACAGTAATTCTTACCAGCAATAAAAATATTCAACCAAAATGGAGTAGATCATGATCAACACGTTAGAATCAACTACAACGACCTAGTTGCAACTGCCTTTTAAATTAGAACTAACTAGTTACCTGATCTCTGAAAACTGTAAGTCCTTCCTTTAAACTTAATTGAAACCAATCCCGGCATGTTACCCTGTAAATTTGGCACAAAGGCCAATTAGAACTAGGATGCTATGGAAAACATACAGTAAGCCTTGTTAATTGCTCCATCTTCTGTTAATCTAGTAAAACAGCATATCCCAAAATATGCAGAATACGACAAACATTGAACTATTAAATAGTATGTGGCTTAAAAGTTAAAACTTAAAACCCTTAGAATGACACAACTGCCAACAATTAAATACATACATAATGGACCTTCGACATAGTACATGATAAAACAGAAATAACAATGTACAGATCATATATGGCATATCGACATCTAAGTTCATACTAAGGATTTATGATATGGTATATGAAGAAAGAATATATATATGTCAGTTTACCTGTTACCAGTCCAGTTGTGGAAATACTGCCAAACACAGGAACACATGAGCAAACGTCAGGTAAATATGCAAACAGAACATGTTTACACAGATACAACCGCAAAACACTGATTAGTTGCATTAACTGTTTCATTAGCAAAGCAATACCTCATGACCAATAACACCCAAGATAGCAGCATAGTCTGCATCCGTTGCAGTTTGTGGGGATGCCAAAACAAGCCTTGAATTAAATATCTGCATTTGAAGATGTCATACAATCATGAGAGATTCATTTCAGAAATCTAATGGAAAGGAGTCATCAAAATCTCACAATTTGAAAGCATATAGCCAACACTCAACAAAAAGAAACATGAATGGAAAAGGCATTCTACATTAAGGCTCTTGTTCTCCATCGCTCCCCTGGTGGTACCCAGACAATAAAAGAAGAAAGTGAGATATAATGGAAAGCAGATAAACAGTAAAGAATTAACTGAAAATATATCTTCAGAGTTCCAGATTATTCACAGAAATACTCCGATTTTATCCTTCTTTGCAATATACAAGGACTATAATGGCAGTATTTCTACATTATTTGATTATTTAAATGTGTAGGTTTTATCATTAGCATGCTAGTGAAATGCATTAAACTAAGAAAAACCTAAATTACACCAATAAAAAGCAAGTATTTATCCTATATCCAGAACCAGCAGATATCTTACATGTTAAAATCAGGAACTGCCACGATGTTAAATAGATCAAGGTCATATTCCAGACCAAAGACCTGGGCAGAAAACACAGATCAGTAAACATCTGGCAAATGACTTCAAATGCAATCTTACTTACTTCAGAAGCAACTGCATCTAAATGTAAATGAATAATTTTCAATCGTACATCCTCATCCCATTTCATGGCCGCCTTAAGGGAATACATGGCATGAGCAGTCTTTGATGTATCATCTGCAGGAGTCCAAATGCGAAGTGAAACTTGGCGTCCTGATCGTGTAACAAATGTATCATTTCTACTTACTAATTGGCCAGCAACCAAAGCAAATAGATAGCAAGGCTTCTTGAAAGGATCTTCCCAGACAGCATAGTGTCTGCCATCCTGCACCACAAATAAAAAATTGTGGTTAGATGCTAACAACACCACCAACATGCATTTTGAAGACCATGTCATTTATCTTGACTAAAACGCACATACCTTTAGATCTCCCTGCTCTATTAGATTTCCATTAGACAATAGTACAGGAAACAGTGTTTTATCTGCTTCAATCCTAGTCGTAAATTTTGCCAATATATCGGGACGATCCTGCATTATATAGACATAAAAGGCATTCGATATGAAATCCATCTAAGAATGGTAAAAGAGTTCCTATTTCAAAATAGGTTAATGTGTTAATAATTGGACTTTTAAAACACCATGTATGCTGTATTGTAACAATTTTGAATTAATTAGACATAAAATAGCCCAAATAGAAACTTTACATGGTATGAATTCCAATGTTACACATACTTTCCACAAGCAAAATGATGCTTAACAGAACCTTAATCTATTAGAGTTGATCAAGAGTCAATGAAGTACAATCAGTGATGATAGTATGTGAAAATGCAAGAGGCTACTCCAAAAGAAGGATAAAATAGATAAAAGATTGAAACTGCAAAAAAGGTCCAACATTGAGAAAGAGTAAGGAGAAAGAAAGAAATAAAGAACGCACTGCAAACTGTCATTAGACTACAATTAGGAAGAAGAAAGTGAGGAGGAAGTATGCCTTCCTGCATCCACCATCAAGAAGGCAAAGGCCCGTGTCTGGGAGAACATGGTTTGGTGACCTTGACAGAGGTTCCAGCACCATGAGCATAGATTCTCCTAAAACGCAAGGCCTAAGGGAAAAATACTCATAATCAGGGCACCCCGCGTTAGGTCTTCGAGCAAGCCTATGTTGGGTGGTGATAATCCTTTGTGATCTCATGGTAAACCACCAACCCAATGGCGTGTCACAAGATTTTAAGTCCCCCATAATAGGAAAATCCCTCTTACAAGGGCATCATCAACACTCATAACATTGATCCAAAGTTCAGTACAACCCAATGTTACACAATGAAATGCTCACCAAGGTTGGGGGCATGCACCCCACACTTCCATGACAATGAAACTTTCAGTGAAAATTTTGCAATGTCCCCAAAATAGTGAAATGTGCTGCAAAACATTTTACTTTTAATGAGGGACATTTCAAATATGTAAATTGGGTATCCAAGGTTATGGGGGTGAAAATCCATGAGGCTAACCTATGTTTCCTTCCATTATCAAACTTTTTATTAAAATTAGAAGTATATTTATTTTTACATATCATTTAATCTCTCTAAAATTTGGGGGTTGTCTCCACATGCTCTTTCACTTCTGCGTTCCAGAAACTTGGAGGAACACGAGTAACACCTCCCACCTGAATTATCAAAAGAAATTAAGGGGGTTCAAATCTCGAAAGCAAGTTGGAAAGCATTTATACAACATAATGTTGTCACTATCGTAATATTCTACATTTGAAGTTCTGTCTTGTCGATTTCGATTTTTCGAAGTCTTTTATAAGTAGCAGATCACCTTCCAAATACCCTTTCACCCAATTTTCAAAAGTAACATCCCCACACCCACAGCCACAAATCTTTGCTATTTTGATTTAAAATGATCAATATGAATTACTTAAATTGTATCCTGGAAATTTCCATTCAAGCATTTTAAAAATTACTTGCAGCAGAAAACATGGAAATATCCTGAAAGAAGTCACAGAACATTGTGAATAGCTATGGAATCTAGAGCACAAAATTAATAAGATAAAGACTTATTAAATTTCACCAGTCAGAGACCTTTGTCAAAAAAACTGGCCCAGAGAAAACAGAGCAATATTCTGAAACTATTTTTGATAAAACATTACACAAAAGCAAATGTAGGCAAAGAAATATAGAAAACAAATGAAAAACACCATCTTGTGAAGGGCTATGGATGAAAACTTGTACTCAAATAACTAAGTATAAATGGAAATTTGAAGTGCCATCAAGAATCTGTATTTTTCAGGACATATGTGTTTCTCCATAGTACCATAAAACATTATAACACACCTGATAGAAAGTTATTTTGCGGAAACCTTCTGCTTCACATTGAGTGCAAAAGTTGCCAGATGACTTGTAAAGACCCTGTTAAGAGGACACTACTCTGCTTATAAACAGTTGTAAAAGAATAAATGTTCTATAAATATTCCACTGTTGAAATACCATTTACCTCCAGGGATGTATTATGTTGAGGATATATCTCTGTCTCAATTTCCAATGTGAAAAGTGATGTTGGAGGGGACACCAATGTGAGAGAGCGTGGAGTTAACTGAAAACCTCCTTTCTGCAAACATAACTATATTATTAGCTACACTGATTGTAAAACACAGTATATTGGACTTGACTCTCAAAATAAAAAGGTATGATGGGTGTTTTCCATGTAGTATTGCTTACAAACAAGGCTTGAAGTTCTTTTCATTTTCTGGTATTGTAAGCAAGTCTTTGGTCTACAGCAATCTAACCAAAATATATAAAAAACACACTACTTTCACACCAGAATGACACAACAATTTTAGTTTAACATGATATGGTATGATGCACCGGTGCCTTGTCTAGTATTTTTCAAAGATTGTCCACCATTCATACAAAACCTATTCAAACATTTAACTATGAACTAAGAGGGCAAATACTTAAAAAGGAGCATTGCAGCAAAATCTTGATTACATTTCAAAAACATTTATGAAAACTGATGAGATGAGTAGCATTTCATTTACCTTTATATTAAATCATTTCAATATCATAATTAAGAGTCCCAACATGTTAGCCAGGGAAACAAAACAACCAATTTTAGCTATGATGTCCGCAGGACCATCTTCCAAAGGGAAAGCTCCCATGAAAATAGAAGAACAAGCAGAAGAAACAAAAGAAAAGACCAAAACGACGATTGAAGCAAGAAAACAAAGGCACATACATAAGATAATTTTATTAATCTCCTCGGGTGACCACAAGAGTAGGTCAATGGGACTAAAAGATACATTCGGTGTAAATACAAGACATGTGGGAGTGCAAATGCAACTCCATTGTAAATCCATAGCTAAAAAGACTAAAATATGACTAAACTAAAACTAAAATGAAACAAATGTACAATAGACTCTAGAGAATGTATAAAATCGCATGAAATGATCAAAAATGATAAGTGCGGAGTACAACTGTTGCTGGACAGCGTAACTCCAAAGAAGGGATGGGGAGCTGAAGATGAGGCCAATGATGGTCGATGGCAAGGGAGGCGGGCAAGGAAATATCTCCCTGTCCAGGTCTTCTGGAACTGTCAGGAAATCTAACTGTATGCTCCTGGGGGTACTAGAGGAGCGAGGGCTACTCCTAACACCCAAGGCTGAAAGGAAGAAGCTGCTGATTATTCTTTGTCCGTTGTGTTGTGGATGGGAGGAGATTTGGAGAGCAGGAGGTGCCTTGCACTGTCTGTGTCTCAAGCCATTTCCTCTAACTCTTCAAGGATAGCTCGACTGAAGCTTGGTACTGTATCTACGGGCCAATCTCAAACATATATGTTTGTCTCATAAAGGCGGGGGGGGGGTTGCAGTGAACCCCAAGGTCTCACCCTTCTCCCATCTACTGGATACTGAGACTCTGCCTGCCGCTTATTGTTTTAGTCAGACGAAACAACCCGGAAATAAGAGTTAATAGTTCTAGAAATCCCAAGGTGAATGGAACCATGTGAGACTTGAAATTTGTATGTAAAGATCCCCCTCATAAAGAGGGTTAGGCATCCTTGGTCTGGGTATCAGAAAAAAGTGAAAGGCAGCCCCTAGAATCCCTGTAGAGAAAATGATAACATCCACTAAACTCATAGTAAATGAGGCACCTCAAGATGAGATGCCACTCAAGTCTTCTAATCTTGTAGATCGCACACGAGGCTGCCCCAGGGGCATCATGAGCGTGTGTATCCAATGTCGGCACAAGTAAAGGGGTCAGATGATGAGGCCATCCTGCAGCTCTACGAAATGCTCCAAATAGAAAGACATCTTCAAACCAAGTCTGGTTGGAGGTGAAATCCATGTGACCTGAGTGTATAATCAATAGATATCCTCTCTGATGGACTGATTCAGTACTTGTTTAGCCATCTAAAGATGGGTTGGTGAAACAAGAGAGAATCTGAATGGGGGGAGGCGCTCTGGAGAAATGGTCATCGACTAGAGGAGTTTAGATGCCTCAGAAAACCACCCTCGAGCACGGCCTGTTGATTTAATTGAAGCAAGGGCCTCTGAGGAGCAAAGTGTTAGGTAGTGGTAACGATCTCTCCACCACAGAGTCCTAGAGAGATCTAACTCTGTAGAGGAAAGAGATTATGAAGAAGATGACCTCAAGGCAGAAAGGATGGGCCTCGAACTCTGTTTGGATGATAGGTTGTGGAATTGTACGTTTGCATCGTATGATGCGACTGAGATGAAACGAAGTAACTAAGTGTAAATTTATGTAGATGTTCTATGCTTGATGCAACTTTACTTTTATCCCCAATGTCAGTCAACAATCACATAAACAAGAAAGTAAAGTGCTGATAGAACATACTAGTAGATCGACAGAAGACAAGCCAGAAAAATATAAGTGTGTTGGTGCATTACGGCCGTCAACAAAATGCTTCAACCAGCAAAGTCTCAATACAATCAGCCAACCAAAAGTGTCACACGCACAGCCCTTAAAGACAGCCCATCAAAAATCAACATAATTCAACAAGGGAATCCCACATCCAGATTTCCGGCATCATCCATATTTACGGCATCCATTTCCGGCATCATCCATATTTACGGCATCCATTTCCAGCACATCCAGATTTACGGCATCATCCATATTTACGGCATCATCCAGATTTACGACATCCATTTTCGGCATCATCCAGATTTACGACATCATCCATATTTACAACATCCATTTCTGGCATCATCCAGATTTACGGCATCATCCAGATTTACGGCATCACCCAGATTTACGACATTCATTTACGGCATGAGGATGTGTGTGATGAGATGATTGAAATGTCCTCCAACATTGACTCTATTTATATCAATCACTGAGGGTGTGTGACACATTTGTTGGGGGTGTAAAACCTTAAGGCCGACCTGCACATATTTTGAAAGTATTAAAAATAAATTCGAAATAAATGTTCTGCTCATCGGATCAAGATGATCTTTTGATCGATCTTGCACCTCTTCGAAAGAGGAACCCAATAAAAATATTGGTTTCTTCATCTGAGCATCACAACATGGAGTTTGGACCTAGTTGTCCAATTTTAACACTAAGCTAGGCATTGAGTAGAGAAATGGTTGATCAAAAAATGTCCAATGTTGATTTTCTAAGTGCAATAGAGACTAGCACAATATTTCCGAAATATTAATAATTACTTTTGATGTTGATTTTATTTTAAATTATTCCAATATATCATTCAGCAATTATATTTGTGAGAAATTCAACCATACAAGAATAGTAGAACAATAGAGATCACAATGCACAAAGGGAAGACAATATTTGCACTAAGAAAACCCAGCAACCTTTTCAATAGAGAAATTCTTTTGTTCAACAAGCAACACGCCTAGACCTATGGTCAAATCAGGTCAACCCCTCCAAGTCAAGCCTCCCAATATGATCCAGCACTTCGCTATGCCCGATCTGATCCAGCACTTTTCTTTGCATGATCTGACCTAGAATTTCAACCCTTTAGCAACTTCCTATAACCCCAGAATTTTGGCCCCTACAATTGCCCAGAGGTTCGGCCCCCAACAACAGAACTGCCTAGAAAATTTGTGAACCAAAAGAGAGAGAAACTATCCACACGTGCGAGCTTGAGAGAGAGAGACGGGGATGCCATTCGACTTATTTTTCGTCTTCCTTATCCTTCTTGATCTTCACTATGATGCTTAGAAACTGAGGAAGTGTGAATTGGTGCCAAGACAATGAGTTGAGTTACATTTGCATAGTAAATTATTGGGTTGAATGGGTGTGTCCATTGCCCTAGGCCGACTTGACTAGGAGGGACGCCGACTTGAACAACTTGGAGCCAAAATTTCAAATTTCAAAATTCAAATTTTCCTCCTTTAAAAGTCGCAATGGGACATTGACTCAAAATATTTTTTTCTTTTGATTCTAGTATTTAAGATATGCTTTACAATGATCAATATAAATACATCAAGTGGCCAACTATACATTACAAAGACCAACCATAGTTACACCCTCTTAACTAGGGAGGTATTCATAATGATTGTCACAAGTGTTCTCAAGTTGACAAATTTCTCGAAGAAAATATTATATAAAATCATCATTGTCTACCATCTAGATCCGCTAGTGGCCATATCCAAGGTGGTACCTATTAATTTTGGGCAACTAGGTCCAAACTCCATGTTTCGCTGCTCATATGAAGATGGTCATATTTTTGTTGGATTCCTCTTTCGGAGAGGTGCAAGATTGATCTAAAGATCATCTTGATCGGATGAGCAGAACATTGATTTTGAATTTATTTTCCACATGTGCAAGGTCGCCAGATTTATCCCACATGCCTAAGAGACGTGTCACACATCCTCATTGATGAATATAAATTGGAGAGACTTGGAGGTCATTTTCTCATCATCTCATCACACATTCTCTCATTGTGAGATGATTGGTTCGATAGTCTTTGGAGGCCTTTTTCCCTCACACCTGTGGAGCAAAGTTGTTTTCTACACTGATTTGTTTAGGGCTTTATGTTTTCTGCGTTGATCTGTTAAGGGCTTTTCTGCTGCAACGTTGACCGTGGTCAACCCTTGGTCGTTTGACTTCAATCTTCTGCAGAAATTCAGATTTTAGGTCGTACAGTTGGGCACTAAAATCGAGGAATTCCGGGATGTTTGACCGAAACCCTAGTTTGTTGCGTTGACTTTTCTGAAATTGCTTGCATTTTTCTGCGCTATCCTAGTTTGACTTGTGTTGACTTGTGATGAGCTGTCTTTGAGGGCTGTGGGTGTGACACATGAAAGTGTTGGCTGGCCGAGAAAGACTTTGTTGGTTGAAGCATCCTACTGATCGTCGCAATGCCACAATATCTCATTTCTTTGCTAGACAAAAGGAATTGCAAATCTGAACTATATTTGGCTTGTCTTCTATTGATCTATTATTGTGTTCTATCAGCATTTTACTTTCAAGTTTATGTGATTGCTATTTTTTATTGGGCCTAAGAAAGATTGAAGTAAAAGTGCATCAAGCATAGATGTTAAAATTGGACAACTAGGTCCAATCTCCATGTTGTGATGCTCAAATGAAGACACCAATATTTTTATTGGGTTCCTCTTTCGAAGAGGTGCAAGATCGATCTAAAGATCATCTTGATCCGATGAGCAGAACATTTATTTTGAATTTATTTTTAATACTTTCAAAATATGTGCAAGTCGGCCTTAAGGTTTTACACCCCCAACAAATGTGTCGCACACCCTCAGTGATTGATATAAATAGAGTCAACGTTGGAGGACATTTCAATCATCTCATCACACACATCCTCATGATCTAGAAATGGATGCTGTAAATATGGATGATGTCGTAAATCTGGATGATGCCGTAAATCTGGATGTTGTAAATATGGATGATGCCGGAAATGGATGTCGTAAATCTGGATGCTATAAATATGGATGATGCCGTAAATATGGATGTATGGATTATGTCGTAAATCTGGATGATGCCGGAAATGGATGCCGGAAATCTGGATGATGCCGTAAATATGGATGTAGCCGTAAAAGTAAAGTTGCATCAAGCATAGAACATCTTCAAAAATTTACATGGTATCAGAGTTGAGGTGAATACAAAGCCCTAGTTTGTAGCAATCACCAAAGAAGAGGATGGGTTCCTCAAACTACAATGGCTTTAAGGCTGATGAAAAATTGACTGGGAAGGATGACTTCCATGCTTGGAAGATGACATTGGATCTTAATTTGGAAGACCAAGATGTCATGGACTATGTGCAGGGTAAAATCCAAGAGCCTCCATCCACTGCAACTGCTGCTGCCAAATCAAAGTACAAGAAGGGCGAAATCAAAGCAAAGCTGATGATCAGGGACTCAATTCATAAGAGTCTGGTTGCCTACATCTCTGAGCTAGGTCACTATGCTAGAGAATGCCCTTTCAAGAAGGTCAAGAAAAGGAAGGCTCTCTCCGGCGGAAATGGGCAACCTTTCAAAAGGTCAAGAAATTCCAGGTATGAAGAATCAAATGTTTTTGATGATAAAAGAAATGAATTTATTCTTGTATTTGCCCTCTCTGTTGCATCTCCACCCAACACTATGGATGTCTAGTTGATAGATAGTGGTGCCTCAAGGCACATCATTGGGTTCAAGGAAGCACTTACTGATATGGTTGAGAAGGATACTAATCTACAAATTATCCTTGGAGATAATGCCACATATCCCGTGAAAGGGACAGGGACTGTGACCCTCAACTTGTCTGAAGGTCAAGTCCTCCGCCTGCAAGATGTACTATATGTACCTAATTTGAAGAAAAACCTTGTGTCTGTTTCAGCCATGGAAGACAAAGGTTTCAATGTGGCATTCATTAATGGAAGGTGCACATGTGGAAGAAGAGTTTTAAGGAAGCTATAACGATTGGGTTTCGAGTTGGTACACTCTACCAGGTTGGAGGATGTCCACTGGGAGCGATGACATGTGATACTATCCAACAGACTGAACTATGGCACCAGAGGTTTGAACAACTTCACTACAAGGCCCTTCCCGAAGCAAGGAAGGTGGTGACGGGGATGCCTGAGTTCTCAAATAATCATAAGGTGTATGTCAGGGTTGTGCCAAAGGAAAGCATACAAGGGGACCTTTCCCCTCAAGTGTCACAAAGACCTCTGATGTCTTGCAATTAGTACATTCTGATCTGTCTGGTATGCTGCCCGTGACATCCTTGGGAGGATGTTCTTATTATATGAGACGAACGAGTTAAAGAACTTTAACGTAGGAGCTAGCATCAAGAGGGAGACCACAATGTCTGTGCACTACAGCGAAACTTCGAAGGCCTATAAAGTATATGTGCCTAGTGAAAGGGAAGTGGAGATACGCCACGATGTTACCTTTGACAAAGATGCTTCCTTGAGGAAAGTACTCAATCTTCCAAGATCTGAGGAAGATCATGAAGCAAGGCCTGGAAATCAAGAAGAATCGAAGGATGAGATGATGTCTGATGCTAAAGGACCAATGGACCCGATTGATCCACCTCCTTCAATAGGAAGAGACCATCATGGCTCAGGGACACTCTCGAGGATGCCGAGGGACATATGGCCCCAAAGGGGGACATTCGTGAAAGCAAGAAGCTAAGTAGATACCAAGGGTATCTAGCAGCCATGAGTACTATTGTACAATTTGAGCCTGGATCTTACGAGGAAGTTGTAAAGCATCAAGTCTGGAAGGATGCTATGCACGAAGAGTATGAGTCCATAATGAAGAATGATGTCTAGGATGTGGTTCCAAGACCGGAGGACAAAGCAGTTGTCACCTCGAAATGGCTCTACAAGATCAAGCATGGACCTGATGGAAGTGCTGAAAAGTTCAAGGCAAGATTCGTTGCCCGTGGCTTCTCTCAAAAGGAAGGCATAGACTATGATGATATATTTGCACCTGTGGCCCAATATACCACCATCCGATCTATCATAGCCCTTGCTGCTACGCAAGGATGGAGTCTTCATCAGATGGATGTGAAGACTGCATTTCTGCATAGTGCGATAAAGGAAGAGGTGTATGTGGAGCAACCTCCAACCTCTGGGGTTCGAGGTCCAGGATCGGGACACCCATGTTTGCAGGTTGAAGAAAGCCCTCTACATGTTGAAGCAAGCACCCAGAGCTTGGTACAAGAAGATAGATAGCTACCTGATGAAGCCAGGCTTCACTCGTAGTAATGTTGATCCGAACCTTTACTTCAAGGTTGATAGAGAGAAGCCTCTCATTCTAGTGTTGTATGTGGACGACCTCTTCCTGACAGGTGTTGTCCCTCTCATTCATCAGTGCAAGAGGGAGCTCGCTGCTGTGTTCGAGATGAGGGATCTAGGACTGATGCACTACTTCCTAGGCCTGGAGATCTAGCAAAGACCTGGCGAGATTTTCCCTTCTCGAGGAAAATACATTGTGAAGCTTCTGGAAAGATTTAGTATGATGGACTGTAAGTCCGTGTCGACACCAATGGAGCTCAACTTTAAGAATTTGGGTAGCAGCGCTGCTGAGCCCATGCTAGCAAATCCTACTAAGTATCTTCAACTCGTAGGAGCCGTGATGTTCTTAGTGAACACCAGTCCGAACGTATGTTGTGCAGTGAACACTTTGAGTCAACACATGGTTGATAATAACATTCACTGGGTTAGTGCCAAGAAACTCTTGAGATATCTCTGAGGCACGATAGACCATGCACTGAGATACACTGCCGGGAGTATGACACTCCATGGATATATTAATGCTGATTGGGCTGGCAGTGTGATGGATCGCAAGAGCACATCTAGATGCTACTTCACACGTAGATCTACTTCAAGCAGGAAACTGAAGTCGGTAGCCTTGAGCACCGCTGAGGCCGAATACATTGTAACATGTATGGCCTATTGTGAAGTCACTTGGTTGCGAAAGCTCTTCAGTGAGTTGTTCGAGCATGTGCTAGATGCCACCGTTATCCTTTGTGATAACTAGAGGGGGATTCGTTTGTCATAAAATCCTGTGTTCCACGAATGATCCAAGCATGTTGATGGCTGGTACCACTTTATCCGGGATATGGTACAATGAGGCATCGTAAGGCTCAATCATATAGGAACTGATGAGCAGGTCGCGGATATTCTCACAATCCCCTTGGGGAAGGTCATGTTCCTAACCTTCCGTGAGAATCTTGGTATCGTGGAACGACCCTATTCTGAGGGTCCTGTTGGACGATGAGCTCTGGAAGCTATGGGGCGCTTTGGGGATAGCTTCCCATAGCTTCCAGAGCTCATTTGCCGAACCTTGTTGGTGTGCTTGGGCCTCATCGTTATGATGATTGAGTTGGTTCGCCTCTCATGATCTGTGCCCCGTATGCATCGTACCCATTTGAGTTCCGGACTCATGGGAAGTACCTCTCATTTGGCCAATGAGGTAGGAAAAGCTAGAGACTACTAGCAAAGACTAATGGACGCATCAAAGATTGTCGTACTCTGTATCTAGGATGACATCTGTCTAACCACTTGATCTGGGATCAAGTCTAGTGAGGTTTCAGACCTCCTACTGACTTCAGGTCAGATATACCAACTTCGGGTTGGTATGTGACTCTTTGAGTCCATGTGAGGTTTCGGACCTCCAACTGACTTCAGTTCAGTGAGAATAACTTCGGGTTAGTCCAAGTGAGGTTTCGGACCTCCTACTAACTTCAGGTCAGATCAACCGACTCCAGGTTGGTATGAGACTCTTTGTGAGTCCTTAGAGGTTTCAGACCTCTGGGCTGAATCTGTCAGCCGGGAATGATGTCTTTGTGACTGACCCACTTCTGTTCTGAAATAAAGAGGCCAGCAAAGCAAGTTACGGCGGGATGACGCACGATGTTTGATTGCACAGGTGGATGGAGTTCTCCCTAGTTGAGAGGGAGTGTTAAAATTGGATAACTAGGTCCAAACTCCATGTTGTGATGCTCAGATGAAGACACCAATATTTTTATTGGGTTCCTCCTTCGAAGAGGTGCAAGATCAATCTAAATATCATCTTGATCTGATCAGCAGAACATTTATTTTGAATTTATTTTTAATACTTTCAAAATATGTGCAGGTCAGCCTTAAGGTTTTACACCTCCAGCAAATGTGTCACACCCTCAGTGATTGATATAAATAGAGTCGACGTTGGAGGACATTTCAATCATCTCATCACACACATCCTCATGATCTAAAAATGGATGTCATAAATATGGACTATGCCGTATATCTGGATGATGTCGTAAATTTGGATGATGCCGGAAATGGATGTCGTAAATATGGATGCTGTACATATGGATGCCGTAAATATGGATGCCGTAAATATGGATGATGCCGGAAATGGATGTTGTAAATATGGATGCCGTAAATATGGATGATGTCGTAAATTTGGATGATGCCGGAAATCTAGATGTGGGATTCTTTTGTTGAATTATGTTGATTTTTGATGAGCTGTCTTTAAGGGCTGTGTGTGTAACACTTCTGGTTGGCTGACCATATTGAGACTTTGACGGTTGAAGCATCCTGTTGACCACCGTAACGCACCAACACACTTATATTTTTCTGGCTTGTCTTCTGTCGATCTACTGGTATGTTCTATCAGCACTTTACTTTCTTGTTTATGTGATTGTTCACTGACATTGGGGATAAAAGTAAAGTTGCATCAAGCATAGAACATCTTCAAAAATTTACAATAGAACACCATGGTTATCTAAATTTAACATGGAATCAAAGCATAGGTGAGGACAAGCCCAAGTAAGGAAGAACGTAGAACAGTTGAGAAGCATTCTGATGTGAAGGAATGAACCATCAGGTATATAGCTGGAATGAGAAATAACGTAGAAGATGTTTTTTCTTTGGATGATCTTGTATAAGTTAAGATTGCATAAAAGAATCTTGCCAATCAGAATAAGAACTTCTATCCTTTGGCCTGGTGGAGTAAAGGCATCTCATCGTGATCTGAGTTCACCAGTCCTGTGGAAGACTGGCCTAATCAATCAAGAGGCCTAGTGTTGATTTGATTTGAAAATCAGTAAGGAGCATTGATGTATTGCTGTAAAAATGAAATACCGCAATCTTGAAACAATCTTTCAGCATTCTATTGTCTGAGCTCTAGAGAGCTCATCTAGTCATGATAAACAGTAATGGTTAGTGAAGTCTGTCACCCAGATCAAGATTCGTCAAATAAGGTTGTGGATCTGTGGCAAAGGCTAGAAGGCTTCCAGCGTGGAGAAGATTGTCTTCTCTTAAATACAAAGGTCTAACGAAGGAAGGCAGCATATATTTGGGTCAACGTTGAGGAGTTTTAAGGACTGTTTCATGATGATTAAGGCTGCAGATCTCTGGCCACTTCAGGATGTTGTAACAGAGGTAAGTTGGGTGTGCCTTTTATATTCTATCATCTCAGATCAATGGGCCCCAAGGAAGAGTTGTTATAGCATCACAGTCGAGGGTTATTTTGAGTATCCACCAATCCTGTTTTCGGTCATTTATCCTTGCCGCAGTCAACCCTCAGCTAGCTGCATATAACCTAAGGGTAGCAAGGTTGAATCAAGGTATTCTATGCAGGTCGCACTCCATTCTACATCAGATCTGTTCATTAAGATTTGTGATGATGCTAGAAGGCAGCATTGGAAGGTTATCAGTTTGGGCAGCATTGTAAGGCTAGACTGCATTACCAGTTTGGGCAGCGTTGTAAGGTTGGGCTGCATTGAAAGGGTACAAAGAATCTCTATGTCTTGGAGCTATATAAGGGTCACTATGACACCCTAACTCTATCTCAGAAGTGTGCTCAGAACCCTCATCAACAGCAGTTCATGACTGCAACTTCAAAAGATATTATGTGTCTTGAATTACAGGCCATCCACTTTCTTAAAGTCAAAAGTTTATCAAGTCAAGTTTGACTTTGATTGATGTACTAGTTATAAAGAAGCCCTTTCTGATTTGGTTGAGAAGGATACTAATCTGGATATTATCCTTGGACATAATGCCACCTATCCCATGAAAGGGACAGGGACTGTGACCCTCCATCTATCTCAAGGTCAATTCCTCTGATTACAAGATGTGTTGTATGTACCTGATTTGAAGAAGAACCTTGCGTCCATTTTGGCAATGGAAGACAAAGGGTTCAAGGTGGCATTCGTTGATGGAAAGGTACTTATCTGGAAGAAGAACTTCAAGAAAGCTCTTTCTATTGGTTTTAGAGTTGATACACTCTACCAGGTTGGAAGAATTCCATTGACATGTGATGCAACTCTTCAAACAGAGTTATGGCACCGGAGGTTTGCACACCTTCTTTACAAAGCCCTTCCCGAAGCAAGGTCTATCTCAAGGTCAAGTCCTCCGATTACAAGATGTGTTGTATGTACCTGATTTGAAGAAGAACCTTGTGTCCATTTCGGCAATGGAATACAAAGGGTTCAAGGTGGCATTCGTTGATGGAAAGGTACTTATCTGGAAGAAGAACTTCAAGGAAGCTCTTTCTATTGGTTGTAAAGTTGATACACTCCACCAGGTTGGAGAAAGTCCATTGGGGGCTATGACATGTGATGCAACTCTTCAAATAGAGTTATGGCACTGGAGGTTTGCACACCTTCATTACAAGGCCCTTCCCAAAGCAAGGGAAGTGGTGACAGGGATGCCCGAATTGAGAGATGATCATGAAGGTATATGTCAGGGTTGTACCAAAGGGAAGCATACAAGGGGACCATTCCCCTCAAGTGTCACAAAGACAACTGATATGTAATATCCCGAACAGAAATAAACAGTAATATAAAGCACATAAACAAGAAACTACAGCAACTAGAGAGGCATCACATGAACCATACACAATATGGAGAACGTTGAGCCATTTTATTAAGTACTGAAAGATAAAATGAATACAAAGGTGATCAGAATGATGGCACCTTGGCTTGCACTAGGCAAGCGTAGAAATACTCTCAGAATATATCGTGAAATGGTTGCTCCCTCAATGACTACGTAATCTCCAAGTTGTTGGTGCTGCTGCGGTGTTGCTGCTACTGCTGGAATGAACCAACTCTTTGGGGTTGCTCCCCACCTCGGAAAATTGTGAAACTTTGGGAATGGCCTCTCCACCCAATACCCAAAAAAACCCAAAGAGCTTTCTGAAAATGGATGACCTCTAAAAATGACCTCCCTTGAGGTACCACGCTATCCCAATGATAAATGCTGGCCCTCAATAATCTGCTGCAAAGGATGGCCTCCAACTCTACCAAAATGATGGAATAGGGAAGGTCTGACCCCTTTCCAACTCTCTCGGGTTGAATCCCCTGATAAGCCCTCGATCCAGAATCTCCTCCTCTAAAGACTGCGTCCTCCCTCTCATTGACTGCGCTGCCTCTGCAAGTGAATAATCCCAACTGTGGCTGCTCCAACTCTCTCCGGTAAATCAAGGGTAGAACTCCTCACCCGAGCCGGCACTCGAAGTCCCCTAGGGCTGAGGTTGGGATCTCCGCACGGAGACACCCGATATGTTGAACAACACTTGCAGAGTTTGCTCAACAGTAAAAGCGTGCTCAATGTCAAAAGACAAATAACATAGATGCATAATAGAATGAGAGAATGAGGAGCCTCTTCCCCTTTTTATGCTTTGAGAGCCTTGCTCTCACCCGAGCCCCACCAAACTATGTTGTCCCTCTTGGCCCATGTTGTGCCTCTCTCATTGCGCTGTCATGGGCCTACACTGCCCACGCTACCACTTCGTCCTCCTAGGCCCCACGCTACCAAATAATTATATGCTCAAGTGACTTTAGGGAAAGTTTATTTCCTAAGTGTAGGTTGTGTGTCTCTTCACCCACCCTCTTAATCAGCAGCTAATTGGGGATATTAATTTTGGCCAGTTTTGCTTTTCTAAAGTTAATTCAGTTAATAAAGTGGGTGATGAGACACACAACCTACACTTAGGAAATAAACATTCCCTAAAGTCACTTGATATTACATGATATCTTGCAGTTGATACATTCTGACTTATCCGATATGCTGCCTATGACATCCTTGGGAGGATGTTCCTATTACATGACTTTTACAGATGACTTCTCCCGCAAGACTTGGATATATTTTTTGAAGAAGAAGAAGGATGAAGCATTCAAATGGTTCTGTACCTTCAAGGCCTTGGTGGAAAATCAAACCAAGAAGAAAATCACAGTTTTGAGGACCGACAATGGGACTGAGTATGAGTCAAATGAGTTTAATGACTTTTGTAGAGAAGCTGGCATTAAGAGGGAGACCACAACTGCGTACATTCCTGAGCAAAATGGTGTTGCTGCAAGAAAGAACAGGACCATTGTGGAAGCTCTCAGTGCTAAGCTATGTGACACAGAAGCTCTCAGTGCCATACTATGCTCCGAAGTTTCTATGGGGAGAAGCTACGAATACCGTTGTATATGTTCAAAACAGATGCCCGCATTCCGCTCTAGACTCCAAAACTCCTGAAGAAGTCATCTTTGGTAAGAAACCTGATGTTTCTCATTTTAGAGTTTTTGGTTGTCCTGTTTACTTTCATATGCCGAAAGAAAAGAGAAGCAAGTTGGATGCTTCTAAAAAGAAGGGAATGTTTGTGGGCTACAGTGAAACTTCGAAGGCATATAGAATCTATGTGCCTAGTCAAAGGGAAGTGGAGATATGCCACAATGTCACCTTCGATGAAGATGTTGCCCTCAAGAAAGTAAGAAATCTTCCTACCTCCAAGGAAGACAAAGAAAATGATGTCTGGGAAGTGGTCCCGAGACTGGAGGACAAATCTGTTGTCACCTCGAAATGGCTCTATAATATCAAGCATGGATCTAATAGCATGGATCTGATGGAAGCACTAAAAAGTACAAGGCAATATTCATTGCCCGAGGCTTCTCTCAAAAAGAAGGCATAGATTATGATGATATATTTGCACTTGTGGCCCATTATACCACCATCCGATCTATTATTGCCTTTGCTGCTACGCAAGGATGGAGTCTACATCAGATGGATGTGAAGACCGCTTTTTTGCATGTCTATAAAGGAAGAGGTGTATATGGAGCAACCTCTGGGGTTCGAAGTCCGAGATAGAGACACCCATGTATGCAGGTTGAAAAAACCCCTCTATGGGTTGAAGCAAGCCCTCAAGGCTTGGTACAAGAGGATAGATAGCTACTCGATGAAGTTGGGCTTCACTCGAAGTAATGTTGATCTGAACCTTTATTTTAAGGTTGATAGAGAAAGGCCTCTCATTTTGGTTCTCTATGTGGACGATCTCTTCCTGACAAGTGCTGACCCACTCATTCATCAGTGTAAGAGGGAGCTAGCTTCTAAATTTGAGATGAAAGACCTAGGATTGATGCACTACTTCCTAGGCTTGGAGATATGGCAGAGACCAGGAAAGTTTTTCCTTTCTCAAGGAAAATACGTCGTGAAGCTGCTGGAGAGATTTGGTATGGTGGACTATAAGTCTGTGTGGACACCGATGGAACTCAACTTTAAGAAGTTGAGTGGAAACGTTGTTGGGCCCGTGCTAGCAAATCCTACCAAGTATCGACAACTCGTAGGGGCCCTGATGTTCTTTGTGAACTCCCGTCCGGACGAATGTTTTGCAGTGAACACTTTGAGTCAACATATGGTTGATCCTCATCACATTCACTAGATTGGTGCCAAGAATCTATTGAGATATCTTCGGGGCACAATCAACCATGGGCTGAGATACACTGCCAGGAGTTTGAGACTCCGTGGATATATTGATGTCGATTGGGTTGGCAGTGTGGTGGATCGCAAGAGCACATCTGAATGTTGCTTCACCTTGGGTTCTGCTTCGATATATTGGATGAGCAGGAAGCAGAAGTCGGTGGCTTTGAGCACTGCTTAGGCCGAATACATTACAGCGTGTATGGCCTATTGTGAAGTTGTTTGGTTGTGAAAGCTCTTCAGTGATTTGTTCGGACATGTGCTAGATACCACCGTTATCCTTTGTGATAACCAAAATGGGATTCGTCTTTCAGAGAATCTCATGTTCCGCGATCGATCCAAGCATATTAGGTACCACTTTGTCCGGGACATGGTACAGTGAAGCGTCGTAAGGCTCAATCATATAGGAACTAATGAGCAGGTCGCAGATATTCTCACATAGACCCTAGGGAAGGTCATGTTCCTAACCTTCCGTGAGAAGCTTGGAATCGTGGAAAGACCCTATTCTAAGGGTCCTGCTTGAGTTGGGCTATGAGCTCTGGGAGCTCCAGGGGGCTTTGGGATAGCTTCTTGGAGCTATAAGCACTCACGGGGCTAGGCCTACCAAACCTTGTGGTGCTTCTACCCCACCGTTATGATATTGAGTCGGTTCGCCTCTCTTTGATCTGTGCCCCACAGGCATCCTACCCATGGAGTTTCGGACTCATGGGAAGTACCTCTCATTTGGCCAATGAGGTGGGAAATGTGGATAGAGACCATAGCAAGACCGATGGACGCATCGGAGATTGTCGTACTCTCTATGTCTAGGATGGCACGTGTCCAACACCATGACCTGGTATCAAGTATGATGAGGTTTTATCCTCTAAACTGACTTCAAGTCAGTAAACTAACTTCGGGTTAGTATGAGACCCTTTT
Organism: Pinus albicaulis; assembly: GCA_034641835.2. Lineage (NCBI taxonomy): Eukaryota > Viridiplantae > Streptophyta > Pinopsida > Pinales > Pinaceae > Pinus > Pinus albicaulis. The sequence continues at coordinate 1,314,496,631 of CM076581.1, read as the reverse complement.
GAGTCTGAGGGAGGGGTTTTTACCTCTAAGCTGACTTCGGGTCAGCTATGTGTAATGTCTTTGTGACTCACCTTTTGTTCTAAAATAAAGAGCCAGCAAAGCAAGTTACGGTGGGATAACGCACGATGTTTGGTTTAGTACACGATGGATGGCACTTGTGGACAGATGGAGTTCTCCCTAGTTGAGAGGGAGTGTTAATTTAGGGCAACTAGGTCCAAACTCCATATTGCACTGCTCATATGACAATGGTCATATTTTTGTTGGATTTCTCTTTGTGAGAGGTACAAGATTGATCTAAAGATCATCTTGATCGGATGAGCAGAACATTGATTTTGAATTTATTTTCCACATGTGCAAGGTCGCCCAGATGTGTCACACACCCTCATTGATGAATATAAATTGGAGAGACTTTGAGGTCATTTTCTCATCATCTCATCACACAGTCTCTCATTGTGATATGATTGGTTCGATAGCCTTTGGAGGCCTTTTTCCCTCACACATGTGGAGCGAAGTTGCTGTTTTCTACGCTGATCTGTTTAGGGCTTTCTGTTTTCTGCGCTGATCTATTTAGGGCTTTTTTGCTGCAGCGTTGACTGTGGTTAACCCTTGGTCCTTTGACCTCAATCTTCTGCAGAAATTACGATTTTAGGAGGTCATACAGCTGGGCACTAAAATCGAGGAATTTCGGGCTATTTGATCGAAGCCCTAGTTTGTTGCGTTGACTTTTCTAAAGCTGCCTACATTGATTTTTTTGCGTTGTCCCTGGTTTGACTTGCATTGACTTGTGATGAGCTGTCTTTGAGGGCTGTGGTGTGACACATGAAAGTGTTGGCCGACTCAGAAAGATTTTGTTGGTTGAAGCATCCTGCTGACCGTCGTAACGCCACAATATCTCATATCTTTGTTGGACAAAAGGAATTGTAAATCTGATCTATATTTGGCTTGTCTTCTATTGATCTATTATTGTCTTTTATCATCATTTTACTTTCAAGTTTATGTGATTGCTATTTTGTATTGGGCCTAAGAAAGATTGAAGTAAAAGTGCATCAAGCATAGAACACCATGGTTATCTAAATTTAACAGTACCAAACCCATGACATGTCGTCGACATATTAGGATTCACTCTCTCAAAGTGATCGGTCCTCAAGGACTCGCTCCCTCAGATTGATTGGCCCTCGAATCACAAGGCCTCTTACTAGGGCAAAATGTTGAGATCTCAACTAGCAAGCACACTCACCCTTCCCGGTGAACAGGTTGGTGATCGGGTTTAGATGTTGAAGGACCTCACTACACCTTTCCTTGTTGTGTGATCGAGTCCAAATGCTGAAAGACCTCACTACACCCTTTCCCTAGACTGTGATTGAGTCCAGACCTTACTCAACCCTTTGTTGTGAGTAATTGACTCTCCTCCGAGACGCACTCACTCAACCCTACCCATTGAGCACTTTGGGCCACTTGGACCATTCTCCCTATCAGGACAATGTCCATCCATGTTGCCATCGAATCAGCACACCCTCTCAACGAGAGGGGTACTATCCACAAACCCCAGCTTGTCTCTAAGTACATGAACTTTTCTTTACATAATGACTTCGTGAAAATATCAGTTGACTACTCATCATTGGAGATGTACTCGAGCCTTATCACTCTACTTTGTACCATGTCACGGATGTAGCAATACTTGATCTCAATACGGTTCAACTGTCATGGAACACGGGATTCTCCGAAAGCTTCACACAACTTTGATTATCAGAGTGTATCACATTTGGTTCCAGCTCTTGGTTGAAAAATCCTGCAAACAACTTCTGAAGCCACACTGCTTCGGTACAAACCTCACTAATTGCGATGTACACTATTTCAGGAGTACTGAGGGCAACAAATCTCTGTTTCCTGCTCATCCAAGATATCATAGCAGAGCCCAAACTGAAGCATACTCCCGAAGTACACTACCTGTCTTCAGCACTCCCAGTCCAATCAACATCTCTATATCCCTAAAGCTATACATCCTTGTTTGCAACATATCTCAAGCCATCGAATCAGCACACCCTCTCAACAAGAGGGGTACTCTCCACAAACCCCAGCTTGTCTCTAAGTACATGAACTTTTCTTTACATAATGACTTCGTGAAAATATCAGTTGACTACTTATCATTGGAGATGCACTCGAGCCTTATCACTCTACTTTGTACCATGTCACGGATGTAGCAATACTTGATCTCAATACGGTTAAACTGTCATGGAACACGGGATTCTCCGAAAGGTTCACACAACTTTGATTATCAGAGTGTATCACATTTGGTTCCAGCTCTTGTTTGAAAAATCCTGCAAACAACTTCTGAAGCCACACTGCTTCGGTACAAGCCTCACTGATTGCGATGTACACTATTTCAGAAGTACTGAGGGCAACAAATCTCTGCTTCCTGCTCATCCAAGATATCATAGCAGAGCCCAAACTGAAGCATACTCCCGAAGTACACTTCCTGTCATCAGCACTCCCAGTCCAATCAACATCTCTATATCCCTAAAGCTATACATCCTTGTTTGCAACATATCTCAAGCCATAGTTCACGGTACCGCGTAGATATCTCATGTATCATTTCCACCTAGAACTGGATAAATGTGTTCACCGCAAAGCAAATGTCCCACCTGGTGTTTACTAAATAGATCAACGAGCCAATCAACCGCCAATACATAGATGGATCTACCAATATGGAGTTGGAGCCTCTTAACTTTTTCAAATTAGTCACCATCGGAGTAGCCATGGATTTACAATCCATCATTCCAAATTTCTAAAGGATCTCAATAACATACTTTCCTTGACTAAGGAACACTTCGCTAGGTTTCTGCCATACTTCTAGTCCCAAGTAATAATGCATCAAACCAAGATCCTTCAAATCAAACTCAGAATCCAACAGCATCTTCCACTGAATTAATAAGAAGCTCAGCACCTGTCAGAAACAAATCATCAATCTATGACAATAGGATCACAGGTACATTCTTCAAAACCTTAAAATAAAGGTTTGGATCAGCATCACTCTTGGTAAATCCCAATCTCGTCAAATAGTTATATATTCGAGCATACCAAGCTCTTAGAGTCTGCTTGAGTCCATACAAGGCCTTTTTAAACCTGCAAACATGAGATTCCTTTCAATGCACCTCAAAACCTCGAGGTTACTCTATGTACACCTCTTCGTCAATCACACCATTGAGGAAAGTAGTCTTCACATCCATCTAATGTAAGTTCCATCCAAATGAAGCGGCAAGCAAAATAATGGATCTAATAGAGGGGTAGCTGGCAGTTGGAGAAAAGGTCTCATCATAATCTTCTCCCTCTTTCTAGGAGAACCCTCTAACTATGAATCGTGCCTTGTAATTGTCAATACTTCCAGCTACGACATGCTCGATCTTGTATATCCATTTGGAAGTCACCAATAACTTCCCTTCAGACCTTGGCACAATCTCCCAGACATCATTCTTCATGATAGATTGGTATTCTTCATGCATGGCCCCCTTCCACACTTGTTAGCTAGTCTTTTCTTCATAAGTGGAAGGTTATACATCAATAAGGTTAGTCATGAGAAACCTCTTAGGTTTCTTCAATTCTCTAGATGTGCCATCTGGAGCTGCATGTCCTTCTGCCACTTCCAATGCAGATCTAAGCCATGTTGGTCTCTTCCTGATTTTAACAATCGGTTCCACTCGTTCACAAGGCCTTTCTACCTCTTCAAGATATTCTCTAAAACTCCAACGCTCATCCTTTGAAGCCTCATGCTTTACTTCATCATAGGTGTCCACGGAGACTTCCTTAGAATTCCAATATGCAATTTTCTCATCGAAAGTGGCATCCCAACAAACCTCAATCTGTCACTGCTCTGGAATGTAGATTCTATAGGCCTTGATGATTCACTGTAACCAAAAAAAATGTCTTTCTTTCCTAAAGGTTCAAGCTTGTCATTTTATCCTTAGGAACATGAATGTAAATAGGGCAACCAAAGATTCTCATATGCCCAACCACTGGCTGTTAAAATTTGGCAGCTCAAGTATGAATTTCTCCTAGAAGAAATCATTTCTTTCAATGTGGCTCCATCACATCATTGATGATCAAATAGTTGCATTCTTACCAAGCCTTTCCCTAACGAAAAGTTCTTGGTTTTTAGAGAGCAGCTTGGACTTATTGGCATGATCCTTCTGGGAAGTGATCACAGTTGATCGAGAACACTAAGCTTCGTTTCCCCCTGTCAGAGCTCACAGGATTAGGAAATGATGTCGGAAAGCTCTTGGGGATGACGGACCTCTTATGTAGTGTTTGCCACAAGAGTAGGCCTTATTATGCATCTGACCCACGGCCTGGGACATGGGAAGAGCCACCTATCTGGCCAATCGGTGTAGTGAGACTTGTCTAGGATGCATGTGTTCCACCACTTGACACTTGGTTGTGTTTGATTCTTTTATGTGTGACTTGTTTGAGCCTTGTCTATGTGATGCATGTGTTCTATCACTTAATTTTGTTTGAGATGAAAATTTCAAAATTGATTGAGTGTAATCCTTGTCTATGTGACATGCGATGGTTCTTTCCTGTCCAAATTTGTATCAAATGTATGATTCTTCTTTACATTGCAACTTCATTGTTACAGATTTTACAAAGCAGAGTTGAACTGAGATGAATGAAAGAAATCAGAGGAAGCAAGGATCTTTGATGCAGAAAGAAATTCCTCCCTAATTGAGGGAGTGTTAAAATTTGGCAACTCAGGGATGAATTTCTCCTAGAAGAAATCATATCTTTCACTTCTATTTGAATCACCTATAATAAAATTAGATTTCTGACAATTCTAATATAACTTTCCAAAAATAGTAAGTCACATTTCAATTTGGAAGTGACATTCCAAAAATGGAAAGTCATATCTAAATGATCAAGGATAATCTCGACATATGGAATACAAGTCAAGAATTAATATTTTTATCCTTACTAGTATTATTATTATTATGATACTAGTCTAAAGTCATTCACCTTTAATGGATTAATAAAAATGAATTCTCTCATGGAATAAGCAAATTAAAATGAGAATCTCTTACTTGGAAAATCGAACCTCTCTCTTGGAATAAAATAGTAACTCCACGCTTAAGAGAATGTAACTCTCCCTCTCTAATTCAATATATGGAAAAACTGTAACTACTCCTCATTAAATGCACTTGTAACTCCCTCATTCAATTTGATTTGTAACTCTCACCAAATATTCTCTCATGACTCTAAGTGTAACTCTCTCTCTCTCTCCCTAATTTGAATTGTAACTCCTCGAGACAATTGTACCTCTCTCTCTATTATGGGGATGAGTTACACTTCTCCTCAAGTAACTCCTCCCTTATGGAATTCAATTCTCTTATTATTGGCTCAAGGAATGAATTCATTTTGTAACTACTCTCCTTTCTCATCTATTTAAGCAAGAGCAAGTGAGAGTTGAGAGTGGCATGTCCATTGTGAAGAGAAGAGCTAGAGTTGAGTGTGTGCAAGAGAAGTGTGAGAGCAAGTGAAGAGTAAGAGCAAGGGAAGATCTAGAGCAAGTGTGAAGGACAAGCTCTGATCAAGAGAAGGAGGAGACCTTCAAGCAAAGAGTAAGAGCGCTTCAACTGCAAGTTGATCAGACATTGGTGATCATGATTTTATGTATTTAATGTAAGGAGAAAAACAAAATTATTATTGTCATTCTTGAGGCACAGGTTTCATGCTCAAGGTTATTTGATTGATAGATCAAGCACCCATTGAGTGCTTATAGGGCTTGTCTTTGAGTCAACAAGTCATAAGAGTCATTGTCATGTATGGAAGACCCTTTTGGGCATGTTACATATTGTAACGAAAAATTTATTTCAGTCAAATTTGTGTCATAAGACCCTCCAATATCAAGTGGGCCTCATGAATGCAATTCGAACCCCTGGGAAGCCTATATATAAGAGGCATTCGACCTCATTTAAAGTACAAAACAAGACATTCATTCAAGCAAGCAAAGCAATTCGATCTTAAGGAGAAGAAGTCTATAAGGCAAGTGAAGTTCAAGGAGGAAGTTGGAATTGAAGTTTTTTGGTTTTTCTCTCTCTCTAAAGTGTAACAAAGTTGTGAAACTGAAGTTGTGAAGCTGCATCAAGATCGAAGCTGTGAAGTTGCATCAAGGTTGAGGTTGTGAAGCTGCATCAAGGTCGAAGCTGTGAAGCTGCATCAAGGTCGAAGTTGTGGATGTTGCTAGGTTGAAGTTGCAAAAATTGTTGTTGGGGATCAAAGTTGTTGGAAGATCAAAGTTTGATGTTAGAAGTTGTGATCATCAAGAAGGAAGGTTGACTTGGTCAAGGGTCATAGATCTTGGAATCCGTCATTTGAAGTCTATAAGAAGAGAAGAGTTCTTGTGGATTTTCCTCTCAAAAGGAGAGGTTTTGGCCCTAGCTGATAGCCTATATCTTTTTTCCTCTTGTCTCATTATTCTTTATTGTTTGGTAATTGTTTGATGGTAGAGAACACTAATTATAATCAAGTGAAAGAAGAAGCAAATCAAGAAAAGTAAAAACACACTAGAAGCAGTTATCAAAGAAGAGAAATCACTTAATTTAGTTGCCCTTAGATTTCTCAACAACTCGAGATCCTGGACATCAACATGGTATGTTACAATGTTCCTATCAGGTCTGAATTCTAGGACAACGCCCTACGCTGCAATAACTTCTACTACACCAACCTTCACAACTTACGCTTAGTCAAGTGAAACACTAATATAGCTTTTCATCAGGCATTTTATGTGTGGCAGCTAGGAATGTGGGCAAAAAATCAAACTAGGTGACCTCCAACCTAAAGTGACCAACTCTCAGAATTCTTTTAATCTCAACGGGACGGGAATACAAACTCCAAAAAATTAATTGTTCCTCCAATTTGATTCATTTTTAACACAGATATAGGAATGTTGTTCCCCATCTTAACGTAGACTTCAAGTCCTAGGACCAGCTCTCGACGTTTGTGTTTTGCAAAGATTGGAATGGCGTGCTGATATTGTTGGCCCACAAGCTAACAACCAAGACATGTTTACTCCTCCCTTCTCTCCTTCCTAAGTTCAAATAAGTTAAGAAATCGAATATCTCATGTAGTAGCAGATTAGATGGGTGCAAGGGTTTTTGGGCTTCAAACCACGATAGAGGTGAAAATTAGATGAGCCAACCCAATTGAGGTGAATGTTGTTCAAATTGTAGAGGAGACGGCCTCACAGAACCATGTAGAGAAGTCTCAGAGGTCAAGCACAAAATACCAAGAAGGGTTTGGGATAGGAGAGAGAGTCCACAAAAGAAATAGACAAAAGATATAAAGCCTTAGTCAGGCTTGACGAATGTGAGGGTTTCCTATTGGTTTCCTAGGCCAAAAACAAGAAAACGGGTGTGGATGATGAGGAATGCATTCGCAGAGAGCACCGAGAAAAGAAACAACAACAAATTTGGTCGAGGGGATGTCAAAACATGCTCAAAAAGGTAAATCTAATGATTCTAAGCCAAACTTACTCTAATGCCATTGTTAGACTACAAATCGGAGATGAAAGATAAGCATGGATTACATTTTCATTATTATGATATACATATAAATAAATCATTCTAACCCTTGGAATCATCTTCCAAGGTCTCTTGGACACCCCATGACAATTCATATTCCACACCATAACCTTAATGGATTAGGTGTCTAATAATAGTGAAACATTTGTAATCCAAAATAATTGAAATGTAAAGACACCTATTGAGGATAAGAATATATATATATATATATAAGCAAATGATCTCTCAAAGAATCAATAATGATTTTCTTTGCTTTGATCTCACCTTTCTTGTACTTCGCCTTGATAGCTGCGGAAGCATTTTCCAAACACTCACGTACCTATCCTTCCACATATTCCAAGACATCATTCTCATCTAAGGTGACCTCCAACCCAATTTTCCAAGCAACAAAATTTGATTAGTCATTCAGCTTCTCTCCCTCCTTGAAGTATGAGGTAGACATTGTGGCCAAGTCAAATAAGCTTCTTCAAATTTCTCCAAAGGTGATTGCTTATCTCTCCTCTCTTTGGGCTTGTCTTCACCTTAGCTCTGAAACCATGTTAATTTTCCAGTGTACTATGCTTATCACAGTCACTTATTCGAATTCTTCTTCAATTAGCAATCAATATCCAATAAAATTCAATCTTCCAACAACAATAAGCACTTGCAGTAAACCAAGATGCATAATAGAAGCTAGCCAAGAACAATAGAGACAAAAGATTTAGTCAAAGACTAAGGAAAAACCCCACAAGGGGGAAAACCCTTCGAAATTCTTCTTCTATTAGATTGTTATCAAATGTTCAACAGAGAGCTACAATGTTCAAGTTCAACAAAGGGTCAAAGGTCAAAGAGTTGACTATTCCAAATATAAATTCAATATCCAATCAAAGATGAGTCCCAAAAGTCAACTTTGGTCAAGTCAAATCAGCAGATTAAGTCAAATTCAACAGCAACAAAAGATGCCCTAACCAGTCTTGGTCAATGGTCAAATCATACTCCATAAGGCTCAGTCAAACAATCAAAGAACTTTACCTTTTTTCCTTGGTCAAACCCTGTCAAAGTAGCCTTCGAAAACTCAATCAAAAGAGAGATAAAGCCTACGGTCAAACCTCCATAAATTTGTGGTCAAATTGAGTCAAAGTATGTGGTCAAAGTAAGTCAACTAGCCCAAAAAATTCAGTGTCTTGCACAATCAATTTCACCTTCCAAAACAGAGATAAATTGAATTCAAACAAATCCATCAAAGGTTAGTCAACATTGTTCCACAAAAAGTCAACGCACAAAACATAAATCTCCTTCTTCCCTTTGCACGTGTGAGCTCGAACCTCCTATTTCAAACTTGTACGAACCAATCAAATCAAGAGAGAGAAGATGATGTGATGTGATGATGCCTCCAAGTGATTCCAAAGTAATTGTTACTCTATATCTCCGCTCTTGGCCATAAACTTACTCTAAATATTGGGTCTACTTTTCTTTTCGACCTGAAAAAGAAAAAGGGAAAAAGGAATAGAAGTTGATAGCCAGAGATCCTACGGTGAACATTTGAAAGTTAAAAAATGATTGATCAGCAATTTTCAGTTGTACTTACAAAAGTAAATGTGGAAAGAATATTTAGATCGATATTTCTACTTGAATTTTACCCCCTTCATCCCTAAACTTAGATCTTTTTTGGGCTAAATGCACTAATTTATCCAAGAGGGAGGAGAAGTCAATCTAGCACAATCCTTTTTCCCTTGGCTTTAAGGGGAGGAAAAAAATTAAAAAGAGGGAAAAGTCAGAGCATCTGGAAAAAACGATTGATTTCTATCAATAGGCCAGCTAAAAAGCTGCACCATAAAATAGCTAACACAGGTGCTACATGAGGCATATTTATATGAGACTTAGGGGGTTGAATTTCCTTACCCAGGTCGACTTGTACTTATGTGCACATGTGGGTTTCACATCAAAAATAATATTTTTCCTTGACCAAAGTAAATTCTTCCAAGGGCTAGAAGTGTCTTCTCCGAATGAGGAAGGCTTCTCGATGAAGGAAATTTCTCCCTGAGTTACCCAATTTCAACAGTTTGCTAATGGACCAAAATATGTTGTTCCATCATGTCAGATGGATGGGCTAATGGAGAAAACCATAATATCATAATTTTCCTTGTCTCTTTCCCTCAAGAAGCCAAGCTTTTGAAATTAGTTGTTGCATCTGATAGGGAAAAAATGCAAACCTATCATTTGAGCTTTTGGATGAGATGCTTAAGATAGTGGGGGACTATAATGTTGTTCAGGTCATCACAAATAATGACTCAAACCATGTTGTTGCTAGAAACATGTTAGAGTACAAATATAGGACCACAAATTTTTTAGACCCCATCTAAAACACATTTCATAGGCCTCATGCTAGAGGACATAGGAAAAGTAGATTGTGTAAAGAACATGTAGAGCATATAAAATATATCACAAAATACATCTACAGCCACTCGTGGGTATTAATCCTAATGAGGAAAAAATTTGGAGGCAAGGAGCTTGTTAGGCCTAGAATCAGAAGATTTGGAACACACTTCCTCACCTTGCAATCTCTCACTTCCCAACAACAAAACTTGTAGAAAATGTTTTCTAGTGATGATTGGAATGTATCTCGGTGGGCTCACCAACAAGATGGAAGAGGCATCGAAAACAACAATGATTTTTAGAAAAAAAGCATTAGAGCTTGTAAAAATTGGTTAGTCCCTTGTTAAGGTGTCACAGTTGGTGGATGGGGAAAATCGGCCATGCGCTACATCTCTAAGGCTATATATCAAGAATGAGTACGTAAAGGCAACCTACAAGGATAGATTAGGTAAACATGCACCTATTAGGGAGATCATTGATAACATATGGAACAATCAACTCCAATGTCTTGTATATGCAACCAAAAATTTCCTAGATCCAAGGTATCATTGTAGAGCCCAATTAGGAGAATATTAGAATGGGGAGGTCAAAGATGGGTTGTAGAAGTGCCTGGAATGCATGGTCCCTAATGAGTTTGAGCAATTGGAAATACATCAACCTATAAGTGTTTTCACTAGGGCCAAAAATACCTTTGGCAAAAACCTAGCAAAGATTGCAAGAGATGTGGACCCCAATACAGATCTAGTAGTTGAACCAAGAGTTGAAATAATCAAAGCACTAGGCATGCAAAATGCAAGCACTAGTCATGCAACTCAGCCAACTCGTTCTTCTACTAGGCCTAGCACTGCTACTACTACTGAGGTTGCAAATGTCCCTATGGAGTCTAACAAGGTCTTAGACTCTGAGCCAGAAGATGTTTATCTAGCTTATGGTGGTGACCCCGTGTCCAGCAGTGGTGATGAGTTTTGTTACCAACCAAAATTTGGTGACCCCTAGGAGAAATTCTCCTATTCATCTCTTCCCGCCAACATTCGATGGCCCCTAAGAGTCACCTTGTAGCCAATGTGACGTGCCATGCATATCTTCGCCACCTACATCAGTGATATGTTTCTTCACCCATTTGTCAAGAGGACATGTTGGAAGGTGTGGTTCAGATCGAAAGGTGCTTTATTCATTTTGCAATCGAGTGCTTATGCTTGTTTGTATTTGGGCATTTTGACATGCATTATGGGGTAACTTGGAATAAAGAAGGGTCTTGGTCATAGTTTTGTTCCCTCACCTAAAATGGGGGGTTCATTTTTAATCCTAGTCCAATGGGACCTCCCCTAATGGCCCATGGCTTTAGGAAGGGGCACTACTTGAGAAACAAGGATTCAGATAATGTTGACCCATCTATCCCTATTCCATAATTACAACTTTCCATCTTACATTACAAGCCCCTATTCCACCTCCCTTCTTCCAATCAACTAATCATTGGTCCATTGGGATTTGGCATCCACACATCCTTGTACCTGGGTAGGGTCTAGAAATGCACCCTAGCAGATTAATGCAACTAAAAGAAAAAGAAAGAGCATATGATGGCCACATGAAAAATAAAAGGAAAAAATCAAAATGCAAAAGATGGCTAGGACTTCTAAAGTAGCATGTGGGAAGAGCCAAGCACGATGCTCTACCTTTATCATATGGCCATCACCTAGTTCCTAGGCCAATGTTGCTCTATCTCATAGAAGACAAGGAACCCTTGCATATCCCGACTCCCAACCCATGATGGGTGATGAACTACCCCATTCTAAAGGGGGTGATAATTGTTATACATCATACAATGCAAGTTCTCATTCCTCGAGCTACAAGCAGTAATACAAGGAAAAATAAATAAATAAAGTAAAAGGCAATATAGAAGGGTGGAAAAACACAAGTTGAGGTAAGTCATGCATCCATGATTGCTCCCTCCTCACATCTATACACCCAGGATGAGGTATTCCATCATATTAGGTCACTTTGACCATGGCACTTGGCCATGGAGTATTTCCCCTTTGTTCCATCATTATTCACATCTCACCTATCAATTGAAGGATAGACCAAAGACATGTCACTTCCCTTTAGGAGTTGAGAACACCCAATAGGGCCATCTATTAACCACTCCTACCCAGGGAGGTAGCACCATTACGTGACCAAGGCCATAATTTCGAAAGAGAAGCCACATATGAAGTGTGATTATGCCCATTCCTTTCAAGCTTGGTTCACTTACATGCAATAATGATTAATGTACATGATGATGAAAGTTGCAGCACTGGATATTGTGTGTAATTGGCAGGTGGTTCCATCTATAGGTATAGGCAACTTGACTAGGGTCCAAGTCCTCTAAAGGGACATATTGATACCCACAAGTGACGCGTTAAGAGCCATGGGACTCTAGACAATTATAGAGCATCAATCATAGCCATGGGAAGTTGGAACCTTTACCACCCACAACGTTTCTACATTTGCCTTATTATTCATGGGATGATGCACTTGGACCAATTTGCCCTCCAGCCAACTTAGTTGTATACATGGTGTGGCAAGTTGTCCAGGGCCCAGATGAGGTTTATCTCATGCCTTAAGACATGCGAGGGCTAGCACCATCTTCATTGCCCTCAATGTTGGAGCATATTCAGGCTTATTCATCGCTTGGAGACCCATGAGACCCAGTTTTGTGCCCCAAACCCACATTTTGGGGCTACAAGATGAAGATTTACGGGCCAACCATTAGAGCCTGATTTTAAGACCCTCTATACTCATCATGGCACTAGAGGAGCTCAACACATACCCTAGAAGGGCCTACAGCAGCATGACTTCAGCATTTCGGCCCTCCCTTTGGAGACTTATTTTGTTTTTACATTATCTACAAGGTCGAGTTGTGACATTGATTAGTGATTGCCCATTATTTTATTATTTTAGGGGCTTATAGGCTAAAATTAGAGTTAGTAGCACATGCATATATTAGAGAATTTCAACCTCATAGAGGAACTCACACTTCTCTCTTGTGGATGCTCCGATGCACTGGAATCTTTGGATGCATTTTGATATTTGGAGTTAATCTTGCATATTTTTTGGAGCTACTCTAGCATAATGGAAGGAATTCTTACATGTTGTCTTGTAAGTGTCCTAATTTGTTTAAGATTTATTTTTCTATGTCTAATGTATGGAATTAATGATTCTAGGTCATGCAAAATTGTGCCCTAATTTGATGAAAATTAATTGATGTTGCTATCTATATGAATATTGCATGCATTACTCATGTATAACAAGTATTGAATAATCCTATTGGTGAACTCATTGAAGCTCTCCCATGAAAATCCATTTTTCCATTGAGTGGGTAAATGCTTGAAATTTGCTTGCTAGGGCATCAAATTTCGGCCTCCTTAGGAACAACTTTGACTATCCTAAATCATTCTTGATTCCATTCTCCCAAGGGAGAAGGCATTGGTCAAGTTGTTTGGTGATCATCTCTTACTTTAATCCATTTTTCTTCCCTCTAAATTTCGGTCCTTTGAAGGCTAAAGTAGAGAACTAGAGCTTACAGCAAAATTCTGGGGAAGAGGTATTTTGGTGGTTGGATAGCTTAAACATCAAGAGGATCAGGTTACATTTTTCGACCAAAGAATTGCATTGCCATAACTGGTTTGGAAGGTCAAGCAGCTTTAGATTCAGGAAGTGCACCTATAGCTACACAATAGGGAAGGATCCAGTTCCAACGACACTGGATAACAAGCTTCCTTCAAATGAAGGTAGCACTCCAAACCAGCTACTTCTAGCAGAATCAGATCTATATCAAATTGAACTTTGAGGCAATAATGAAGCTAAAATTATAAGGAGAAGAAATGATAGCTCAGGAAAACAAAAGGATGCCTCAGAAAATCCAGCGAGGGGACTAAAGGGAGGAAACACATGAGACCTGCAATATAAAAAATGACCCTCCCGTTCTCTCTCTACACATCTTCTGCTGAAAATTCTACACCTTCTGGAGAAACCAGAGTACAATGTTCTAATGATGCTCCAAAAGAAAGAAACAATATATTTTGTTTAAGGTAAAAGTAGAGTAATAAAGATCTTGATCCAAGAACAGAAGTGGTTAAGTTCCTCAACAATTGTTACCATGTCGAAGGATTTTAGTGCTGGTCATTGACACATGGGAACTTGCAGCAATAAGGCTAATCTATCCCAATGGTGAGGAGCTCTAAGAAGCTGGAAGTTGCTGAAATTTTCCTTCTAAAATCTCTCCCTATAACAAGTTCTGAATATCAACATTAAATAAAACTGTTCGTTAAAAAATATAAAAATAAAGAAATTAAATGACAAAGATCATTGATTATAGAACTTCAACATACAGCAGAAACTAATGATGTATGTATATATTTAACAGCTGGAACTTTATGGATGGATGAATATACTGATGGAATCTTGACAGAGTCAAAACAAATCATTTGATCTTTTTAATTAGTTAAAAGTATATTGTCTAGCTGCTCAGGTATAAATCTTTTAAGATATTATGGAAGACTGTAATGTATATCATTTTCAGAGCTTTGTGGAGCTAAAAAATTTTAAGCCTCTGATGATGTTATATTTTGAATTCAGGCAACATGTATGCTCATAAAATCACTATTTGGGTTTACAGTATTTTTGCAACAGTACCCGTGGCACCTGACACAAGTGCTTTTTAATATTACTCTGAATACAAAATGTCATTTCTCTTGGGATAACTACTGATGTGAAGAGTACAGTAGAAAATGTTTGTCCAAGTCGATGTATAACCTCAAAAATGTGCCCATAAGCCAACTATATTTTATACAAAACATTGCAAAAAGTTTTACATTCTATCTTTAATTCAGCAAACTTCTCCTTCAAGGTAACAACTCTATTCAGACAAAAATTAAGTGGAACAAAAAGAGGTGCACAATACCTCAACTTGTTTTCCATTTACTTTGATAGAGATCAGTTTAAGGTCAGATCCATTCAAAATCAAAGGCTGATCTATACCTGCAATTCAGTGTGGAATGAACTTCAGCTAATGCTAAAACCTGACAAACATATTTATAACTAGTAGAAACTCAAGCAGATTAGATATGACTACGAAACTGGCCAGTGGGCTGTCCTTTAGCAAGATGTTTCTATGAGATTTTAGTAACCGGGGTAAAGGTGCCATGAAATCTAATGTGAAACACCAAATCCTTAGGTTTGATGAAGAGTATTACCAACAAACACTAGCAAATGCCTATTCCATTTATAAAGAGAAAAAAACAAACCTTCAGATTAATAAAAACACCAGAAACACATTTTGCTATTTATGGAGATACCAAACCTTCAATTCTAGGCTGAACAACAGTTTTTGCCAGGACAATTGTTTTGTCGTCACCCAATACAAATTTCAAGTCCACCTGCCACAATTATCATGTTAAGTGATTAAAATTAAAATTCCGTTAAGCGATCAAACATTAAAATTCTAGAATCAAAACCCTACCACAGGCCTCAAAGCTACGAATGGTCATCCACTTTATATTTTTTCCCTTTACTGGTAAGAAAGGAGGGATGACTCAGAGCAGGACCAAGAAGAAACGAAGAAAAATATTATTCAGAATATAATATTGATATCTAACATGAAAGCAAGTGATGTTTGTCGCATTGCATACCTTAGAAACATAAAATACAACATAATTCGATAGGCAAAACATGACTGTTGTTAGAAACATAAGATACAACATAATTCAACTAAAACGGATCATGAAAGCAAGTGATGTTTGTCGCATTGCATACCTTAGAAACATAAAATACAACATAATTCGATAAGCAAAACATGACTGTTGTTAGAAACATAAGATACAACATAATTCAACTAAACGGATCAGGGATAAAAATTCCTCATAAAGCATTCCACAGAAGAATATTGTTATGACACAAAAAAGTTCTAACTAATAACAACAAAAATGGCCCATCTACAGGCATTTTCCTTAATATGACAAAATTAAAACAGCCAGCATCATAGAAGCCCTGTCATACTATGAGAAAGAGTTTCTCATTCATAAATTTTATGTTGAAGAATGTAACTAGGTTTGGTCTTCATAATTGTATGAGTTATAATGAAATGTATTTATCAAAAGAAAGAAAAAGAAATTTTTATTATTATTAAAATGACTTATTAAAGCATGAGTTTCATGGTTGGGTTATCATTTTCTAGATCAAAGTCCCCGTTGAGGACTTCTAGTTTTTATATTGATTCATTAGAGTCATTGCCCAGTTTATGAGACCCTTCTTGGGCATTTGAATCATGTAAAAAGAATTATTGTTGGGTAAAATAACTTATAAGTCATTTGTCACCTCCACACCAAGTCGGCCCTTGCTTGATGAAGTCGGCCTACATTAGGGCAATTCGACCCACAGAAAGGGTATATATAGAAGTGAAGTTTGATTAATTTGGAGGAGAACACACACACAAGTTCGATTTATAAGACAAGGAAAAAGAAAGTTGTGAAGTTACAAGAGAAGGAGAACAATTACAGAGAAGAACAAAAATCGATAGTTTTGGGCCATCTATCTCTCACACGTGCGAAGTCATTGGGCCATCGCAGTTGGTTGAAGTTCCGGTGCTACTTCAAGGTCGAAATTATGTTGTTGCGTCTAGGTCGAAGTGTTGTTGCTTCTAGGTCGAAGTGTTGCTGCTTCAAGATCGATGTTCTGTTACTACCAGGTCAAAGTTTCTGCTGCTGCCACTAGGTCGAAGCTTTTTGTTGCTGCTTCTAGGTCGAAGTTATGCTGCTGCAAGATCAAAATTCTAGATCAAAGTTGTTACTAGAAGGTTATTATCTGAAGAAGGGAGGGTTGACTTGGTGATTGGAGGTCTGTTTCTAGGTCAAAGAGTCTTGGATTATCTCGTCTTGTCTTGTGAAACAACTGAAGGAAGAGGGTTGATTGGGTTTCCTAGAGAGGGGTTTTGCCCTAGTGGTCTGTCGACATCTGGTGTCTTTAATCTTCGTGTTACGGGTTTGGTAATTGCTTGATGAACGAAGATAAAAGAAGAACACAAGAAAGTTAACAAGACATAAGAATATCACAAGTAATTAACATCATAAAGAAAATATTTCTACCTTTCAAATTTTCCAACATGGTATCAAAGCTAAGGTGAAGAAGAGGAAAAAGGAAACCTCAAGATTTATTGAAAGGAGAATAACGAGTTTTAAGAAGTTGAATAAGGGTCATCAAGGAAAAAGAATCATATAAGGAAACATGTCTATTATCTTCAAGAACCATGTCTAACTCATCGAAGGAAGAAAACAAATTACAAGGAGCCTCCAATTCCAAGGCATAAAAAAAGGATAGATCTCATCCTCGAAAAGAATAAAGTCCTGGATCTAGTCAAAGGAAAAGTATAGAAGCCCACAAATGAATCAAGTGATGCAGAAAAAGCAACAGTTTAGAGAAACAGAGATATTGGCAATGAGCCTAATAGTAGATGGAATAAAGGAAAACTTCATCCCATATATTTCCAACATAGATTTCAATCAAGAGATGTATGAGACCTTATCCAAATTATTCACAATCAAGAATCTTGGTCAAATTGCAAGCCTCAAGAATGAACTAAGAACTATGAAGGTGACCAAAGATGATACGGCGGCATCCTTCTTTGTAAGGATTGCTAGAATCATATATGAACTTCAAGTAATAGATGAAATAGTACTTGAAAAGGAGCTCATGGTTTACTGCTCTTCTAGGATTACCAACATCTTGGAGTGCCTTTGCATCAGGAATCAACAATTGGAAGGACACTCCTACATTCGAACAATTATGTAATGCATGTAGTCAAGAAGAAGTCAGAATTTCATTAGCAAGCAACAAGGAGAATGGAGAGGAGAAAATTCAAATGCCTATTTCGCTCATCACAAGAATGAAGGAACCTTCAAGAAGCTCAAAGGGGCCAAGTGAAGAAGATTGTTGAAATTTGGTACCGGAGGACAGGTGGTTTCCTAAGGCTTTGATCTTTGGCCTAGGGAAAAGTGTCCAAAAGAATTTAATTTTTCTTCTAAAGTGACTTTATAATTTTTATAAAGTCAAATCTAATTTAAAAGTGACTTTAAGTGATAAAGTTACTAAAGTGACTTTATAAAGTTATAAAGTCAAATCTAATTTTAAAGTGATTTATGATACAAAAGTTACTAAAGTTAAAGTGACTTTAAATAAAGTCAATATAAAATTAGAAAGGAAAAAGTGACTTTGGAAATAAAAGACTAAGTGGGTCTTTATTAAAGTGGGGTGAATTAAAAAATAGAAAGTGAGATTTAAATGAGCATTTAATCTCAGCCCTAGATCTCAATCTATCTCAGCCATTGGATTTAGGGATTCCCCAAAAGTCACTTAGGGTTAGGTTAAAGGAGGAAAAGGAGGAAAAGATCATTCATTGTTTCATGAGCAGATTGAGAGAGGAGGAGAAGGAGAGCAAGGGAGATTTCTGAGCAGAGAGGAGAAAGAGAGCAGCTGATCGAAACTTCAGCAAAGTCCGTACAGCAGCAAGGAGGCATGGGTTCCAAGGCAGAAATCCGTACAGCAAGTGTTGGGCACATTTTTCGAGAGAGAGAGGCACAGTTTTCAAGGAGAACCGTACAACAGCTTCAACATTTAATTCTGGGCAGATTCTGGGCACGAATATCGAGGAGAGAGATTGCTGCTTGGTGGTACAGATTTCTGGAAATCCGTACAGCAGCCGTACAGTCAGTTTCAGCACAGATTTCGAGGCAAAGGAGCACAGATTTTGAGGAGAAGTTGTTGGGTTTTCCGTACAGTCCGTACAGCTAGGCACAAAAACCGAGAAGCTCATTTCAGCATTTAATGCTGTCATAAAAGCTGTAAAATTTCTGTTTTGGGTTTTTACTGTTTTGCACGTTTTCCAAGGCGGAGTGAATGCCCGGAAATCGAGATAAGTACTGTTGTTTAGTTGCTGAAATTTTTGCTGTAATTTCTGCCTTTCTGTAAAAGCATTTTTCAGAAATAAGGAGCTGTCAAACTGGTTTTCCCCAAGAGTTGTAGGGGGTTTTTCCAGGGTCACCTTGACCAAAAATCTCAGTGTTCAAATGTGTTGAATGACTGTTTTAGCTTGCTGTGTGTTTTGTTTTATTTCTGCAGTTTCAGCATTCTGTAAAGTTTTCTCTTAATTTGTGTTTTGAAGAAAGTAATTTGTTTCAAATAGCAACTCGTGTTTAAAATAAAGTGATTAAGCCAAAGAAAGTGATTGCTGTTTCAGCAAATAAAAATTATTTTTTCTGAGTGTTGAATGTAAGGATATGGGAAAGGGCATTTAACCAAAAGGAGAAATAAGTGATACTGAAACCGGGGTTGGGAAAAACAGGAAATTTCTACATGGTATCGGAGCTTGAGTGCTGAAGGGCAGTTTGGGACAGCAAGGAAGAAAATTACAGCTTGCTGATTTTTCACTCGGAAAATTCCAGCAAGCTGATTTTTCACAAACAGCAGATTTTTACCTTTACTACAGCAGTGTTATTTTTCAGTTTTAGGACAGCAGGATGTCATTGGGACTGAGGGTGGAGGATAGGTTGGATGGGCATTCCAACTACAGTATTTGGAAGGAGAGAATGCAGAGTATCTTTGAGGAGGCAGAAGTCTGGGACATTATGGTACATACCACACAGAACCCTGTGAATGTGCCTACTGATGCTACTCAATTGGCAGCATATAATAAAAAGAACAACAAGGGTAAGAGGCTGATTCTAGACGGAATCAAAGACCATTGCATTCCTCATGTGAGAGGAAAGAGAAATGTTCATGAGATGTGGACAGCATTGTCCAATCTCTACCAGAGTACCAATGAGAACCGGAAAATGGTCCTGAAGGAGAAGATGAAGACCATTAAGATGGGCAATGATAGTGCAGCGGGATATCTCACAAAGATTACTAATGTGAGAGATGAGTTGGCAGCGATTGGAGAGGCCATTCCACCCACTGAGTTGGTGCGGATTGCAGTGAATGGCCTTCCCCGTTCATGGATGAACTTTGCTGATGGAGTTTGTGCACGTGAGACCCTTCCCACATGGGAGAGGTTTTGGGATGATTGCATTCAGACAGAGATCAGGAAAGGTCAGCTTGGGCCAGCCAAGCCAGTTGAGCAGGATGAGGATGTAGCACTGTTGGCAGGACGCAAGAAAGGCAAAGGGAAGAAGCAGGCTTCCACAAGCAATGGTGGGGGCAAAGGCAAAGGTAAAGGTAAACAGGATAACACACAGAAGGAATATTCCAAAGTGAAGTGTTGGAATTGTCAGAAGATGGGACACTATGCAGTTGTGTGTCCGGAGAAGAAGAAGAAGAAGGGGAAGAACCAGAGCATGGCAGCTTCAGCAGAGGTTGAGGACTTTGCAGATCGCTTTGACCGGGAGTTTGGGTTCATTGCGTGTGAGTCTTCTAGTGCGGGATTATCTGCCATAGAGGTTCAGAGGGAGCATGCATTTCCCTCGATTAGCGGAGCATCTTCGGGTATCTGGTATGTGGACAGTGGGGCTTCACGTCACATGACAGGAGTCCGTGAGTACTTCTCAGAGCTTTCAGAGAGTGGCACCGATGTAGAGGTAGTACTCGGTGATGACAGAGTTGTTAGAGCAGTCGGTGTGGGAACATTGACATTTCAGAGGGAGTCCAAACCTCCCTTGAAGGTGTCAGATGTTCTTTATGTGCCAGGGATGAGGAAGAACCTCATATCCGTCTCAGCTTTGGAGGACAGAGGATATGAGATACTATTCGGGGGAGGACAGGTGTTGATGTATCCCAGAGGCACTCCAGCTGATTCAGCTAGAGTGATAGGTGTACGCCATGCAAAGGTTTACAAGTTTGCATTTCAGTCCCTTTTGGCATTGAGCAGTAGTACCGACAGCAGAGCTAGCAGTTCTGAGCAGTGTGAGATTTGGCACCGCAAGATGGGGCACATGCATCATGGAGCCTTGAGGACCTTGCGGGAGATCACTACAGGTGTGCCAGAGTTCAGTACTGATCACTTTGATACTTGCAGAGGATGTGCGATGGGCAAGTTTGCCAAATCCCCTTTTCCCAGCAGTGACAGCAGAGCGACCGGGATACTTGATTTGATTCATTCCGATGTGAGCGGTCGGATGTCTCATGTTTCCTTGAGTGGATATGAGTACTATGTGTTATTCATTGATGATCACTCCAGGAGGACCTGGATTTATTTCTTGAAGACCAAGAGTGAGGTCTTCAAGCGGTTTCAGGAGTTCGGAGCTCTTGTGGAGACACAGACAGGTCGGAAGATCAAGTCCCTGAGGTCGGACAATGGAGGAGAGTACACCCTTGGAGAGTTTGTTGACTATTGTGCGGAGGCAGGCATTAGGAGGGAGCTCACCGTTCCTTACAACCCCCAGCAGAACGGGGTTGCGGAGAGGAAGAACAGATCCATCGGAGGGGCTGCCAAAGCCATGTTACATGATCAGGGGTTGCCATTGTTTTTGTGGGCAGAGGCCTGCAACACAGCTGTTTACTTGCAGAACAGGAGTCCGCATCGTGCCTTAGGGCACATGACTCCGGAGGAGGCTTTTTCTGGGAAGAAGCCTGATATGGGTCATCTTCGTATCTTTGGGTGCATGACATACTCCTACATACCCAAGGAGAAGAGGACCAAACTAGAGCCCACCGCAGAGAAGGGTATCTTTGTGGGCTACAATGAGACCTCCAAGGCCTTTCGGATTTACATTCCTGCGCAGAGGAAAGTTGTTGTCAGGCGGGATGTGAAGTTCGAGGAGGACAGGGCCTTTAGGAGGTCACGGGAGTTAGAGTATCTGGACCAGCCAGACCCTCAGCAGCAGTTGAGTCAGTCGCAGGGATCCAGTGGGCAGGGATCAGGAGGATCCGGAGGTGGCACATCTATGACGTACAAGCCGGGGTCCGTCAGCTGGGGAGTGGCTCGCAGTCGAGGGGTGGAGCTGCGGGGCGCGCACGCAGACACCCGTCGCAGCAACATCGGGAGTCCATCGATGGACACCACACGCGTACCTCGTTACCTCCGCGCGGTGTCTGTGTGCGGTGCAGGAGGACAAGCAGACAGACAACAAGGAGTTCAGCCTCGATGTTGAGGAGGAGGAGCCTACCTCCCAAGTGAGAAGTGCACTCTGTGGAAGAGGAAGCCCAAGTGGCTTCAGGACACCTTGAGAGATGCCACATCTATCGCTGAGCCTAAGAGGCCGGTCAGAGAGAGCAGACCACCCGAGAGGTTTTGTAGCTATATGGCAATGGCTACCAACATCCTTGACTCTGAGCCTTCTAGCTATGAGGAGGCAGCTAGCCAGCAGGTCTGGAGAGAGGCCATGCAGGAGGAGTATTCTTCTATCATGAAGAATGATGTTTGGGAGGTGGTGCCGAGGCCCGAGGGAAAATCCGTGGTTACTTCCAGATGGCTTTACAAGGTAAAGCATGCTGCAGATGGCAGCATTGAGAAATTCAAAGCGAGGTTTGTGGCTAGAGGGTTCTCCCAGGTAGAGGGAGTCGATTATGAGGAGACCTTCGCTCCCGTGGCTCGATATACTTCGATCCGCTCCACTATATCGATAGCAGCAGAGATGGGTTGGAAGATCCACCAGATGGATGTGAAGACCGCATTTCTCAATGGCTTCATACAGGAGGAGGTGTACATTGAGCAGCCACAGGGCTTTGAGGTGCATGGGAAGGAGTCCCATGTGTGCAGACTGAAGAAGGCCCTTTATGGTCTGAAGCAAGCTCCCAGAGCTTGGTACTCCAGGATAGATACATACTTGCAGGGGATGGGTTTCACAAAGAGTGAGGCAGATCCGAACCTTTACTATATTGTGATAGGTGAGGAGCCTCTCATTCTGGTGCTGTATGTGGATGACTTAGTCATTACAGGTGCAGAGAGACTCACAGAGCACTGCAAGAGAGATCTTGCGGCGGAGTTTGAGATGAAGGACATCGGCTTGATGCATTACTTTTTGGGTTTGGAGGTGTGGCAGGAGGAGGGGCATTTCTTCTTAGGGCAGGGGAAGTATATTGTGGACATCCTTGGCAGATTCCACATGGAGGATTGTAGACCCATGTCGACACCGATGATCACCAACTGGAAGAAGCTTCATGCTTCGTATTCCGAGTTGGTGGATCCCACATTGTACAGACAGCTGATTGGTTCCTTGATGTATTTGGTCAACACTAGGCCAGATATTTGTTTTGCAGTCAACACGATGAGTCAGTTTATGTGAGCCTAGGAAGGTTCACTAGGTGGCTGCAAAACACATTTTGCGGTACTTGCAGGGGACAGTGGATTATGGTCTGGACTACAGGCAGGGGGATGGAGTGAGATTGGCAGGTTACACAATTTCGATTGGGCAGAAGAAGCCTTCGACAGAAGAGCATTTGGTGTCGTTTTGGGTTGGGTCTTGCAGCTTGTGTCATGGTTCAAACGCGAAAGCAGTCACAAGATACTGAGTTCACTTGCTATATGGCACTACCTTAGCTAGTTGTGAGAGGCCATCCCGTTTCGAAAGATGTTGTTTGGGCTTATGTGGTCGGCTCGTTGAGACCCCATGATTTATTTGGAGGCCAACTTTAGTTGCATTAAACTCACGAGAATCCAAACATTTTCCATGACAGGTCAAAGCATATCGGGATCAAATATCATTTCATCAGAGACTATGTTCAGAAAGGAGCCGTGAAGCTTGAGTATATTCCCACTGATGAGCAGGTTGCAGATATTCTTACCAAAGCCTTACCATGGGGCAAGCATGTCTACTTCAGAGACAAGATGGGTGTGGTGAGGAACACCTTCCTCGGTAAGAGGGAGTGTTGAAATTTGGTACCTGAGGACAGGTGGTTCCCTAAGGCTTTGATCTTTGGCCTAGGGAAAAGTGTCCAAAAGAATTTAATTTTTCTCGTAAAGTAACTTTATAAATTTTTATAAAGTTAAATCTAATTTAAAAGTGACTTAAGTGATAAAGTTACTAAAGTGACTTTATAAAGTTATAAAGTCAAATCTAATTTTAAAGTGACTTTAAGTGATAAAGTTAATAAAGTTAAAGTGACTTTAAATAAAGTCAATATAAAATTAGAAAGGAAAAAGTGACTTTGGAAATAAAAGACTAAGTGGGTCTTTATTAAAGTGGGGTGAATTAGAAAATGGAAAGTGAGATTTAAATGAGCATTTAATCTCAGCCCTAGATCTCAATCTATCTCAGCCATTGGATTTAGAGATTCCCCAAAAGTCACTTAGGGTTAGGTTAAAGGAGGAAAAGGAGGAAAAGGTCATTCATTCTTTCATGAGCAGATTGAGAGAGCAGGAGAAGGAGAGCAAGGGAGATTTCTGAGCAGAGAGGAGAAAGATAGCAGCTGATAGAAACTCCAGTAAAGTCCGTACAGCAGCAAGGAGGCACGGATTCCAAGGCAGAAATCCGTACAGCAAGTGTTGGACACATTTTTCGAGGGAGAGAGGCACAGTTTTCAAGGAGAACCGTACAGCAGCTTCAGCATTTAATTCTGGGCAGATTCTGGGCACAGAAATCGAGGAGAGAGACTGTTGCTTGGTGGTATAGATTTATGGAAATCCGTACAGCAGCCGTACAGTTAGTTTCGGCACAGATTTCGAGGCAAAGGAGCGCAGATTTTGAGGAGAAGCAGCAGCTGGGTTTTCCGTACAGTCCGTACAGCAGTACGGCCGTACAGCTGGGCACAAAAATCGAGAAGCTCATTCAGCATTTAATGCTGTCATAAATGCTGTAAAATTTCTGTTTTGGGTTTTTCTTGTTTTGCACGTTTTCCAAGGCGGAGTGAATGCACGGAAATCGAGATAAGTACTGTTGTTTAGTTGCTGAATTTTTTGCTGTAATTTCTGCCTCTCTGTAAAAGCATTTTTTCAGAAATAAGAAGGAGCTCTCAAGACTGGTTTTCCCCAAGAGTTGTAGGGGGTTTTTCCAGGGTCAAGTTGACCAAAAATCTCAGTGTTCAAATGTGTTGAATGACTGTTTCAGCTTGCTGTGTGTTTTGTTTTATTTCTGCAGTTTCAGCATTCTGTAAAAGTTTTCCAGAATTTGTGTTTCAGCAAAGTAATTTGTGTTTCAGCAAAGTAACTTGTGTTTCAGCAAAGTAATTTGTGTTTCAGCAAAGTAACTTGTGTTTCAGCAAAGTGATTTCTGTTTCAGCAAATAAAAATTATTTTTCTGAGTGTTGAATGTAAGGATATGGGAAAGGGCATTTAACCAAAAGGAGAAATAAGTGATACTGAAACCGGGGTTGGAAAAACAAGAAAATTTCAAGGTAATATTTAATTTCCATCCGAGGTTAACGCTACAATTGTCACAAGATGGGTCACTATAGAAGGAATTGTCCCGACAACTAGGAATAAGAGGGACAAGAATCAAGCAAACTTTGTTGAAGAAGGTTTAGACAAAGAAAAAGAAGATGGAAGAATTTGAGGTCAAAGACTTATTTGTCATACCTACAAAGATTATTAGAACCGAACCGGTTCGAAACCTATTGGTCCAACCAATTTGGAGGCAAACCGCCCTCCGAACCAAAAATGACCTGGGCTCGGACCGATTCCACCGTTTGGGCATTAAAAAAAACTTTCTTTTTTTTTTTTTTTTTTTTTAAATATTATTTTTCCTAGTTACTAACACTACCTCCTAGAAAACTAGGTTCGGCCTTCATAATTGTATGAGTTATAATGAAATGTATTTATCAAAAGAAAGAAAAAGAAATTTTTATTATTATTAAAATTATTTATTAAAGCATGAGTTTCATGGTTGAGTCATCATTTTCTAAGTCAAAGTCCCCATTGAGGACTTCTGGTTTTATCTTTAGTCATTAGCGTCATTGTTAGTTTCATTAGACCCTTCTTGGGCTTTTGAATCATGTAAAAAGAATTATTATTGAGTAAAATAAGTCATTTGTCACCTCCACACCAAGTCGGCCCTTGCCTGATGAAGTCGGCCTACATTTAGGGCAATTCGACCCACAAAAAAGAGTATATATAGAAGTGAAGTTTGATTCATTTGGAGGCCGACTTACATAACATGCTCTAGCAGAAAATTGAAACGCTGACGGGCTCTGGCCATGGAAAAGCAGAGCGCAAATTGACAGAAATGCAAGTTGAACTTCAGAGTTCTGACCAGTGAGGTGCTTAGCCTAGGCCACAAAACCAGTGGCTCAAATTGGAGCAGGGCAGGAGAACGCTCACTCTGATACCATGTTAAACTCAGCCATGGTGAACACACGAGACATGAGAAAGATAAACGTTGAATGCATTTATTATTCATAAATGATGCATTTATAGTACATTATTGTGACCCTTGAATTCATCTTCCAAGGTCTCTTGGACTTCTTATGTCCATTTGCCTTCTACACCTACCCATAGAGGATTAGGTGTCCAACAGATTTCGAGAAGCTGAATTCTTTGAGGTCGATTTTTCCAGTGGGGTCGATTTTCCAAGTGCCCAACAACTGTATTTTACTATGTATTCTTTGTGGGTCTAGCCCAAAAATTTACCGAGAAATTTAAGGAACATTGTGTTGGGTGTAAATTTGTTGTTGTTGTGCAATTGATCCCTTCATTTTATTTTGGCTACACTTTAAGTTAATATACTAGTGCATTTATTTCTCGCCAAATTCAGAAGTATTTGAGATAAATATTTTATGGGGTTTTAATAAATTGTTGAAGTAAAATAAATCAAATCTGGTATGAGAAAAATTAACACCACTTATATCCATCAATTGGAAATACATAAGAAATAGCTTTTGAGATATATAATCCTAATCTTTCCACAAAGAATTCAAGGGAACAACACCCAACTTCAAATAAAGACAATAAGGAATTCACCTTTGAATTCTATCACATAGCATAGATTCATCACAACCGTTAATCTATTAAGCACTGAGAGGGATCAAAAATACCTAGGTGCAAACCTATTGATGATTAAAAGATTCAAGGTTAATATATGAGTAGGAAAAAATATTAGGGGCTAATATTAGCAAATGGGCTAATTTTCCATGTTTTCTCCAAAAACA
Source organism: Pinus albicaulis (assembly GCA_034641835.2). Classification (NCBI taxonomy): domain Eukaryota; kingdom Viridiplantae; phylum Streptophyta; class Pinopsida; order Pinales; family Pinaceae; genus Pinus; species Pinus albicaulis. The sequence goes on along the minus strand of CM076581.1, from coordinate 1,314,469,665 downwards.
AGATTCACCCATTTCCCTTTTATCCTAAAAAATCTTCTGCCAAAATTTTATAGGATAAAGTTATTGTACCTTAAAAATCGCCCAATTATTATGGAGAATACATAAAATTATTAGAAATTCCAATAGTTTTCAAGAAAAATCACCAAAGATTTTACAAATTCATAGTAGAGACTAGTACGATTCACCAAGGTTTCTAAATTTTCAGTCCTTAAATTTTTCCCTAGATATGCAAAAAAATTTATTATTATTCTTTCATACCACCCACTTTTTTGTTTTATTTTTTGAGCTTAAATGTCATGTCAAAATTTTCCCATTTTATTTTATTAGTGTAAAATCACCTTGCTTTTAGTGCAAAGATAAACTTGCCAACAATATTGACACTGAAAATGTGCTCAAATTGGATCCAAGGGATCCAATCCCATGTATGTGATGATAAAATATTTCAATGGTTCTAATTCTTATGCAAAAAACAAAACAAAAAAAAGACACATGGAGCCAAAAACCAATGGTTCTCAAAGGGACTTGCACACGTAAATAATCATTGGCATTGACCAAAGGGTATGGTTATTAACTAACCGACCACTTTTGAAATCCTATATTTACTACCCCATTAAAGGTTCAACGTCTTCCAAAACTTTCCAAATACTTTTCACTACCAAAATAAACATCAATCTTAAAAAGAGTCAATGCAATGAGTGGTTGAAAGTTGATCACTCAATGCTAACCTTTCCTCCCAAAACAAGTGTCTAAGGCTATGAAATTACAGAGCTAATGTTTCTAGGATTTATCACCTTCGAGAGATCTAATAATCCATTTAGTACATAATGTTAAGCCCTAGTTACACATTAATATTCCATTGATTTCCCTAATCCTTTAGGGTGTAATATATATATATATATATATATATATATATATATATATATATTCAAGTTTACTCGATGGAAGATTCCTTTCTGTTCTTAATTATCCCGAAGGATGGCTTCAAAAAAGCTTCTCTGTCTGTATGAAATCGCAAATGGCAAACAATAAGAATAATAATAAGCATCAATTTTTGCATGTTGTTTTGGGCATATTTGATAACATGCAATGAGCAAATGGAGGAGATTGTTGATCCACTTGACTACATTCTTCTCAATTTTATAAATTAACAATTAATGACTAGAAAGGCAAATAGTGTGCTTTGAAATTTGAAGGTTTGGCCAAGGTAAATCACAAAACTATTTAGGTAATGTTCAAGCATCCTCCAATAAGACAATTGTCCACATTGATGGCTAGGATAATGCCCCCAATTTTCCATTGCTCCACACTATAGAGAAGTAGACAACCTAACTATTTGATTGCCACAACATAAAACATGAGAGCTAATGGGTCACCTTCACAAAATGACATAAGGAACTCAAGTTCCCATTATATAACACAATTAATGGTGAGGCCAAAAAAGGTATCAAGGCCAATATTATGAACCCATTCCAAGCCAAACCAAACAACAATTATATTTGACCAAAATATGTTGACCTGTTATGAAACATGTTTATTCTAACTAAATGATCTTTGGGAGAAGATATCCCACTCTTTTATTGGAAGGCCCTAGCTAGAATTTTGTAAAAGATATTTAGTGAAGCGACCATCCACCACCTAGTGATATGTTTAAAATCACCAACTTTACAAATGAATTTATGTTGATGATATTTCCTAATGATGTTGTTTGAATGTATTTTCAATAGACTTGCAAGAGGTTAAGGCACAGATTCCTAGATTGATTTCTAAAAACCAAAGTGAAGTCATCAAGCTGAAGGCATGTTTTGTTAGCCATCCCAATCATAGCCGTATGCAACTCATCATGAGTCAACAATTGATCACATAAAGCAACTTCTAACTCAAACAACCTAAAGGAATAACATTATAGCAAGTTTGTATGCCCACCTTACACTCTTTTGTCATGTCCTAAGAATGGAATACCAACTTATAGTGTTTAAATTCCTCCTATATATCAAACATGTTCTGTAATCTCATCCTACTTACTCTCGAAGAAATGTTGGTCTCAGACACTTCCTTAGTTTCTAAGGCTCTACACTACAATTTAGTTGGCCACCCTAACGTTTTTTATTTGTCCAACCCACGGGGATTTGAACTTTGAATCTCATGCTATACAAATTACTTCAGAACAAGGCGATCGCCAATGGAGTTAAACCCCATGGGCTTGCCACCCTAACTTTTTTATCAATTGGGCTCAAACCCAATTTGACCAATCGGTAATTGACCCCTATATTGTACATACTTGAACACAAAATATTGTTTCATATATGTATTTTTCCAAAGTGTCAAACTGTGTTGGCTATATATATAGATAATGAAGTTGTAAAATAAATTTGTATGTGTGTGCAAAATACCAAGGTTCTTACCCCACTAAGATAAAGACAATATCATTGATGTCCTACAAATGAGCACACTAAGTAGTTCAATGGGACTCAAGACTACATTTTGTAAGAGAAAATTAGACTTTAGCATCTTAAAATTTTCCTAAGTTCAAGCATCATAATAACAACCACTATGATACTACACACGAAATAAGATAAGAAGTGCATGTAGTGGACTTTCCTAGGATCAGGAGGAGGCTTTGGTACAACTAGAGAGGAAAGGGGAGGGTTGAAGAGGAAAAGTTGGATAACTACTTTTTCCCTTTCCAGTTTCCACGTTTTAGAGGAGGCAGTGCTCAAGTCATGGCCCCACCCCATTCAATAGCATGCACATATCCATGCTTAGGATCTCGCCCCATGAACTAGCAATGTCACTAGGAACATAAACTTCTTCATAAGCACCTTTGTTTCACCTTCTCACATAACCCCCACCCAACCCATATATTTGTAAATCTTATTGTTACCTCCCCTATAAAAGCAATCCTTCCTCCCATTATGGAGACATCAACTTTGTGGAACCCTTTTCCACTCCCCGAAAACTTTCAATCACATACTTTCCCCAAAGACCATGCCCTCCCCCAAAACCTAAATCGTTGATCTATGTTTTCTCACACAACCTCCCTCTACAATGTCCCCTAACAAGCCTCTACTTGTGTCACCTGCCCACTAGCAATCTTGACACATCTTGAGTTAAACCCCATGGGCTTGCCACCCTAACTTTTTTATCAATTGGGCTAGAACCCAATCTGACCAATCGGTAATTGACCCCTATATTGTACATATGGAACATAACATATTGTTTCATATAAGTGTCAAATCGTGTTGGCTATATATATAGATAATGAAGTTGTAAAATAAATTTGTGTGTGTGTGTAAAATACCAAGGTTCTTACTTGGGATCACGAACCCACTAAGATAAAGATAATATCATTGATGTCCTACAAATAAGCACACTAAGTAGTTTATTGGGACTCGAGACTACATTTTGTAAGAGATAATTAGACTTTAGCATCTTAAAAATTTCCTAAGTTCAAGCATCATAATAACAACCACTATGATACTACACATGAAATAAGATAAGAAGTGCATGTAGTGGACTTTCCTAAGATCAAGAAGAGGCTTTGGTACAACTAGAGAGGAAAGGGGAGGGTTGAAGAGGAAAAGTCGGATAACTACTTTTCCCCTTTCCAGTTTCCATGTTTTAGAGGAGGTGGTGCTCAAGTCATGGCCCCGCCCCATTCGATAGCATTCACATATCCATGCTTAGGATCTCGCCCCATGAACTACTAATGTCACTAGGAACATAAACTTCTTCATAAGCACCTTTGTTTCACCTTCTCACATAACCCCCACCCTACCCATATATTCGTAAATCTTATTGTTACCTCCCCTATAAAAGCAATCCTTCCTCCCATTATGGAGACATCAACTTTGTGCAACCCTTTGCCACTCCCTGAAAACTTTCAATTGCATACTTTCCCCAAAGACCATGCCCTCCCCCAAAACCTAAATCATTGATCTATGTTTTCTCACACAACCTCCCTCTACAATGTCCCCACCCCCAATATTGACACATCTTCTCAAGCATAGACATCAAGAGAGCATTCAAAGCTAAGACCATTAAACAAACAACCAACAAGGATTCCAAGATGAGTTCCTCAAGCATGGTATCTAGTTTCTCAATTCCCACATTATTGATCTATTCAACTATGTGAATCAGTTTGATATTCCCCATGCATGGACTAGATACCATCCACCCAATTCACAAATCGAGAGCCAGCTCGATCACAAAAATTATTAGAATATTATGGTTGGGCATACTTTTCAAAGCTACAAGCTAAACTTATGCATTTATGGCTTTTGGATGAGCTGGAGAGTAGACAACTCAAGGCAATGTAGAAATTTTGAGACCAACCCCGGTTATCAGTTTCTCCTTATTACTCCCATGTAGTTAAATGCCCATTCACATAAACATACATTCAACAAGCTGGAAATAATAAATATTTCTGAAAACACAAATTTTGGAAATTTCAAAGTGCTGGAAAATGCAGAAATAAAACTCAAAAATTATTTCAGCCACACACACAGAAAATGACACGCTGATTTTTGGTCAATATGATCCTGGAAAAACCCCCTACAGCTCTTGGGGAAAACCAGTTCAAAAGCTCTTCTTTATTTCTGAATATTGCTTTTACAAAGAAACGAAAGTACAGTAAAAATTCCAACAACCAGTGTTTTTACTTATCTTGAAAACCGTGCATAAACTCCACCTCGTTTTTCATGCCAAATATAAACAAAAAATTATAGCATAAGGTACAGCCTTAAATGTTGTACAGACATCACCGAAAACAGTGTCGGAACAACTGTACGGCCTCCCTCAAAAACTGTACCACTTGCTACCTCGAAAAACATGTTGTACGTCTGTTGTATGGACCTTGTTTTGTGTGCTGCTGAACTATTGTACGGATTCCAAAAACAGAACTATTTTGCTGTTGTACAAACCTCAATTTATGTGCCTCCTTAACTGATGTACGGACCTCGAAATCTATGCTACAATAAATGATGTTTCCACCTCCTCAAAATTTGTGCCACTTGCCTTGAACTTCGTGCTGCTGCTTGCTATATGGATTTGCTGAAATCTAGCTGCCTCGATATGTGTGCCAAGGTACTATTCTTCCTCCTTCTCTGCTCAGAAATATCTCCTTGCTTTCTTCTCCTCTTCTCTCAATCTGCTCATGAAAGACTGAATGACCTTTTCCCTTCTTTTCCTCCTTTAACCTAACCCTAAGTGACTTTTGGGAATCCCTAAATCCAATGGCTGAAATAGCTTTAGATCTAGGGCTGAGATTAAATGTGCATTTAAATCTCACTTACTATTTTTTAATTCACCCCACTTTAATAAAGACCCTCTTAGCTTTTTATTTCCAAAGTCACTTTTCACTTTCTAATTTCACATTGACTTTATTAAAGTCACTTTAAAATTAGACTTAGTAACTTTATCACTTATAAAGTCACTTTTAAATTAGATTTGACTTTACCACTTATAAAGTCACTTTTAAATTAGATTTGACTTTACCACTTATAAAGTCAATTTAGGAGAAAATGTTAAATACATTTGGACACTTTTCCCTAGGCCAAAGATCAAAGCCTTAGGGAACCACTTGTCCTCTGGTATCCAAATTTTAACAGGCGAAAGGGCATATCAATTTCCATTCCCAATACCAAACAACAAATCACATCTTTACAGTTAGAGCCACTATCAAGGAGGCTCGTTATCATTCTCCAAAAGTCTTCAAAGAAACATTCAATGCAACTTGAAGGAATACTTTATGAGGCTTTGTTACAAAGGCTTCAAGACATTGCCATTTCAAAGACCCTTCTAGCTTCCATTATGAGACTCTACAAGTCAATCCTTGGTTGTCTATGCGCAATACGTAGACTCTTAAACTTCATCTAAAGTACCATTGGGGTTAAGTACGGGTGCCCCCTCTCACTGACCCTCTTTGGGATTTACATTGACAAGCTAGAGTACTAGCTCCATGAGCACATTCAAGACAGGAATGGTTGCCTCCTATATAAAGTATTGATCTATGTGCTCCACTTCATCGCTGACTTCATCCTTCTAGCCTCCACCCCTAAGCAGCTATAGAGACAAATTGATGCCTTGTCCAAATTTTTTTGACCTACGACAATTGATAGTCAACCTACATAATGCCAAGGTTATGATCTTCAACATATCCAACATTCCTACCCTACACTTCTACGGAGAAGAGATTGAGATTACCACGAATTATATTCTTTGGGGGTGCAATTTGGTGGGCGTGTTTCAACATCTGTAAGGCCCTTTAGCCCCAACTCAGCAAAATATACAACTCCATTGCTCTCCTCAGGAGATTATGTTTCTAGACTTCATTCAAAGACATCATCCAAGCTACGCCTCATCGATGTGATCATAAAGCACATTTCCCTCCTTTACAACTCAAAGATATAAGCCTCAAGTTTGTTCCCCAACCTATTGTCTAAGCGAAGTTTGGAGCTCCCCCATTCCACCTTCAGGTCATCTTCCATCAAGTTTCTTTTTACATAGAGTTCAAACCTTTACAAACATTGTCTCCACAAGAGATAGTGCTTTGCTCTTCGAAGACCATCACCTTACCCAACACCACAAGAAAACCTCACAAGCGGTATGTTGAAGCAAGCTAGTGTTTGCGAAAATTTCAAAGCATAGGTAGCTAAAGTCCTTAACAACTCAATTAACCAAGTAATTGTTGAATTTAATTAATGCAGAAATAAATTTGAAACCATATCATCAAACCACACAATATCCAAAAATTAAATAGCGATAATATAAAATTAATTTCACACATACCTACATAATTACTCCTTCAAAATCAATGTTTCATTCCTTAGCAAAACTTACAATGAAAAACAAGTTGTTTGAAAAAACAACATTGCACATTTATCAAAATCACCCTAAACTAAGCTTGTACAACCTATCTATACAACTATACAAAACTACACTGCACCTATATAATTAATTGCCTACTGCCTAAATTCACCTTCATGTAAATCCTCTCCCTCTCTCTCAACTATTGAACTTTATGTAAGAACCTTTATCTTGACATGTCCTTATACTTTTAGCTAACACCAAAATTATCAAAATCAACCTACACTAAGCTTGTACAACTTGTCTATACAACTATAAAAAATTATACTGCACCTATATAAATAATTGTCTACTGCCTAAACACGCCTTTGCATAAATGCTCTCTCTCTCTCTCAATTGTTGAACTTTACGTAAAAACCTTTATCTTAACATGTCCTTATACTTTTAGATGACACCAAAACCCTAATCTATTTTTGAGTTTACTCCTAGTCTAATTCATGCATGCTTGAGATACACTTTTCTATTTTAATTTAAACTCTTATCAACCCTTATTTAACTTCACTCACCAATTAGCAATGCCCAAAAAAAGAAAAAGAAAAAAAAAAAATAATAATAATAATAATATTAATATTAATTAATTAAAATTAAATAAATAAAATTAAAATTAAAAAATAAAAAATAAAAACCAAAGATCCTAGTTTGATTGAAATTTTGATTTTGAGAGCAAAAATTCAAAAAGCAGTTGAATATTAAATGTAATATGTTTGAATGAGCGAGAAATTCAAGACAAACATTTAATCTCTACAATGCACAAAATTCAACACAATGTTACCAACTGTTGATTTCAGGTATCATCAGATGTGCTCTAAGTCTCAAATTTTGCAAGGAAGCTTAGGCACATGCATTCCAAAGAACCCAGAAAGCATTTTGGGAAATTCCACCTGGATTGTGTTTTATGAAAATAATTAATTATTTTTAATGGGACCCTAAGTCTAAACTTGGGAAATTAAAATAATTAAAGGATATTAATTAAAACAGGGTGTGAATCTTCTAGAAAAGTCAGAGATCAAGTCAAGTTAATCTTAGTTGTTGATTAACGATTTAATCTCGGTCGTTGAAGTCTCAACGAGAAGATTATAAGAAGACCTTGATGGGGCATTTGGAAAAATACACCGAGAGACCAACAGAGTCTAGAGATCGAAATTCTTTAGTGACCAGTGCTCACGAAGAAGATCAATTGAGTTGATTCTTGCAGAAATGGGCAGAGATAATTTTCGGTTGGAAGTCTTTCCTAAGTCAGGAATACATAGCAAAGAAGACAGAGGGCAGTACGCAAAAGAGGCAGCGTAACAACTACGCAGAGGCAGCGCAGTGCCACGCAAACACAGTGCTGCAGCCTTGAGGAGATCTAAGATTCGGCTGAGGATCAATCAGATCTAGTACCGGAGTGTTGGAGTGTGAGCTAGAAGGGCCATAGATCAGTATCCAGCCAGTAAGCAGAGGTGATGCAGTCCCAACACAAAGTGATACAAAATTGCGCCGAGACCGCGCAAAGGGAGCATAGGGCTCATCAGCTCAGGGTTTGGTCAATCAGGATTTTCCAGTGTTAGTCTGAGGTAATCCTCACTAACTCTTTGTCAGTCAGATTCTCTGTGTGGATGGCCAGTAAGGCATCCCAAATTTATATTCAGAATCACTACATAATAAACAAACCCTCAGTTGTTGCATCGGTTTTCCCACATTGGGTTTTTCCGAGGACTTAGTCCAAAAATAACGGTGTCGTGTGCCTATTGTTTATTCTTGCTCAGATTTGGTTTCCGCACTTATTTATTTTCTGCAGTTTAATTTTGTGAAGGTTGTAGTGTATGGGTTTCATTATTTACCGTAGAACACAGTAAATAATTTGTTTAAGAAATTAACAAATAAAAGAATTTTCAACAGTTGCTACAGTAGGATTCTGGGTGTAGGAATTTACACATGGTATCAGAGTTTGTTTAGCAGTGCAGGAGGAGCAAGATAGTAGACCAGAAGGACCCAGCATTGAAGAAGAAGCAAGAGATCAAAGAGTTGCGTAAGCAGCAGATCGATTTCCCCAGTGATTGCACAATCCAACCCAAGAGGGCTAGATTTGCAAGGAAATCTCTCTCTGAGTGAGTCGACGGAGAGGTAGGATTTTCCAGTTTGCAGTTTGTCAAAGGCAAAGGGAGCAGCATAGCAAATTCGGCACAAATCAGCAGCTGGTGGGACGCGGTTTTCTTGTAGCAGCAGTTTCTAGTGCAAAAAACGTCAGCAGAGAGAAAAAGAAGACACATTTGGGGGAATTCGTACCTTAGAGAGTTTCTTGCCCAAGAAATTTTGATTTCTCGTGTAGAAACAGCGAGATCGTGATGTATTTGGCTTGCTCCAACAGGGAGTGCGTAGAGCCAGTTGTGCAGAGGGTTAGAGGCAGCAACTCAACATCTGATTGGGTGAGATGGCAGCTAGTGGGTTGCGTGATCAACATCGGTTGGAGGGTGCCTCCAACTACGCAATCTGGAAGGCAAGGATCTCCTTCCTTCTAGATGAGCATGAGCTCAAGGCCTTCATCAACAGTGCAATAGTAGAACCTGAAGATGCAGCACCATTGAGAGCCTTCAAGAAGGGCATGGCAAAAGCCAAACAGTTGATCCTCGATGGAATGAATGATCACATAGTTTCACATATTTCTGGCAAAGGGACAACCAGGGAAATGTGGGAAGCATTGGCTACGTTGTATGAGGGGTCTTCCGAGCAACGGAAGATGTTCTTGGAGGAAAAGTTGCGGTCTACCAGGATGCAGAAGCAATAACGCATTGATCCATTCCTTGCAAATCTTCAGGAGGTCCGAGATCAGCTAGCAACTGTGGGAGCAGCTCCTCAGGCCATAGAGATGGTCAGAAGTGCCTTGAATTCTGCGTCGAAGAGTATCAAGTCTTTGTCCAGAGCATCCTGGGCAGAGAGAAGTTGTTGGACTGGGAAGGAATGTGGGTACCTCTTCAGTAAGAAGAGATGAGGAGAGACTTACTCAAGTGTAAACTTGATGGCAACAGCAACAGTGGGACGAAGCCCAAGGAGGAGGAGGAGAATGCAGCCGTTGCATCAAAGGGGCAGCAAGAGCAACGGAGACAAAAGAAGGACGACTCAAAGATTAAATGCTTCCAGTGTGGCAAGATGGGACATTACGCTACACAATGTCCTCTCAAAAAGGACAAAGATGAGAAGCATGAACAACAGGCTGCAGCTGCGAATATTGAGGAGGAGGAATACACAATGATTGCCCAAATATCTCCAGGGGAGAATTGGGGTGATCTAGAGTTGTAGTTCAACAAAACTGCAGTTGGGCAGGATCCTTGAGGAGTCCACCTCTCGAATCATCACCTTGCTACAGGAGCCCAAATCAGAAGTAGCAGGATGGACAAGTATCAGTTGGTAGAGAGGAGTGCAGAAGTGACAGCGGAGTAGAGCACCAGAATCTGAGCAGCGCAGAGCAAGGTTGGCAGCAGTGCAGGGAGGCACAGTGCAGAGTCAGCAACAACACAACAACTTTAGAGGGACAGCACAGAGACTAGCAGCAGTCAGATATTTAGTACGAGATGCATCCTACTGAATACTTAGTTCAGATTTTGGATGTTTTTATGTTGCAATGTGCAGCAGAGTTGTAGTGCAGTGGCAGTTGGCAGCAGTACGCAAGGTCAGCAGCAACAGCACAGATGCAACAGCGGATTGTTAGTGGGCAACAATGTCAGACACCAACAGCACAAAGGGAGATGTTGCAGAATCAAAGCAGTACTTCAGTTGGATGTATTGTTAGACCACTTTCCTCGCTAAGAGGGACTGTTGATTCTGGTAGCATCAGATGTGCTCCAAGTCTCAAATTTTGCAGGGAGGCTTAGGCACATGTATTTCAAAGAACTTAGAAAGCGTTTTGGGAAATTCCACTCGAATTGTGTTTTATGAAAATAATTTTTTATTTTTAATGGGACACTAAGTCTAAACTTAGGAAATTAAAATAATTAAAGGATATTAATTAAAACAGGGTGTGAATTTTCTAGAAAAGACGAAGATCAAGTCAAGTTAATCTTAGCCATTGATTAACGATTTGATCTCGGTCGTTGAAGTCTCAACGAGAAGATTATAAGAAGGGCTTCATGGGGCATTTGGAAAAATACACCGAAAGATGGACAGAGTCTAGAGATCGAAATTATTTAGTGAGCAGTGCTCAAGGAAAAGATCGAGTTGATTATTGCAGAGAGGGGCAGAGATAATTTCCGATTGGAAGTCTTTCCTGAACCGGAAATACACAGCAGAGAAGACAGAGGGTAGTACACAAAAGAGGCAGCGTAGTGCCACGCAAAGGCAACGCTGCAACCTTGAGGAGATCCGAGATTAAGCTAAGGATCAATCAGATATAGCGCCGGAGTGTCGGGGTGTGAGACCGGAAGGGCCCGAGATCAGTATCCAGCCAACAAAAGAGCCAGCACGCAGAGGTGACGCAGTGCCCGCGTAGAGTGATGCAGAACTGTGCAGAGGTAGCATAGGGCTCATCATCTCAATGTTTGGTCAGTCAGGATTTTCCAATGTCAATGTGAGGTAATCCTCACTAGCTCTTTGTTAGTTAGATTCTCTTTGTGGATGGCCAATAAAGGCATCCCAGATTGTATTCAAAATTACTGCATAATACACAAACCCTCAGTTGTTGCACTGGTTTTCCCGCATTGGTTTTTTCTAGGGACTTAGTCCAAAAATAACGATGTCATGTGTCTATTGTTTATTCTTGCTTAGATCTTGTTTCCGCACTTAATTATTTTCCGCAGTTTAATTTTATGAAAGCTGTAGTGTATGGGTTTCAATATTTACCGTAGAACACGGTAAATAATTTGTTCAAGAACTTAACAAAAATAACAGTGTCGTGTGTCTATTGTTTATTCTTGCTCAGATCTTATTTCCGCACTAATTTATTTTCCACAATTTAATTTTATGAAAGTTGTAGTGTATGGGTTTCAATATTTACCGTAGAACACAGTAAATAATTTGTTCAAGAAATTAACAAATAGAAAAATTTTCATTAGTTGTTCCAAGTGTAGGAATTTACACACCAACAAGATAGGAGAGAGCAGCAGCTAAGAGCAAAACCAATCTATATTCATAACTTTCCAAAAGGCTAGAGTTAGCCATGATAGTGAATTAGAAACTCATGACCGAGATCTTCCTTTCGTACAAAATTGGAGAGAATAAGAATATAGAATGGTAGGAGAATGACAAAGAATTTCTTACGATGAATGGGGAAAAGCGATCTCTTATTTATATTTTTTTAAATCCAAAGGGGACTCTCACTTTGTCAAGCATGATAGTTGAGTTAGGTGGAGCGAATAGAGGGTAGAGTAACTGAAATGTGGAATGAATGAGTAAAATGTGCCTAGAGAGGGAGTAAGGAGGCATGTCATGTGCATGAGAGAGTCAAGGGAAGTGGACTAGAAGTGGCATGCATGTGGAGTGAGGTGGAGTGGATGCCATGCATGTGGTAGTTTAGCTAAGTTAATGTGGGCACTTTACTTTTTATTTTATTTTTTGTCTTATTCATCCATTTCCGATGCATGAGGTGCCATTTGGAAGACTCTCATTGTGCCATATGTCAACCATGTGGAGCGCCACATGCCACCCATGTGTAGTGCCATGTGTCACTCATGCCTACAATCTCGAACTTTCATGCATGTATACAACATTATACTCATCATACTTAGAATTTCATGGGGAGTCCATCAGTGTTGTAAGAATATGCATGCATTATCCCCAACTCATGCATGTGTCTCAAAACTGTTGGAACTTGTTGCATGCAAGTCGTATGGAGCCATACCAAAAACTACTAAAAATAGAAATTCCATGGATGTCACATGCAAGCCACCATTGGATTTGAAATTTTGAGAGGAATTTGAATATGGTGTCAAAATCGCCATGCAACACAGTGCATGCGCGAAAAATCAACTAAAACCAAAAGTATCACTGTAATCCTAAAGTTATGAAGATGCTTCTTGTATTAATACATGTGCCATGTGCCTGCTCGATCTCTTCCAAACTAAAAAATCTCTTGTGTCGTGTCTCACTTCCTGTACTAAGAAATATCATTGCACTAGTATGCAACAGACTATGATGGTAACTCGAGTAGTCTGCTCTCTGTGTTTAGGTCATCCAAACTGATAGTGTGGGACAGTGGTTGACTCCTAATTATAGTGGAACTAACTGGGGTCAACAGGGTCAAAACCACAGAGAAATACAGGCAAATTATGGCTAATAAGAAGACCTATAACTCAACCTCTTACTAAGAAATTTGGCCTGAGAAAACCCCTCGTTGCCTAAGAAAATGTGCCTCTAGATTTCCTCTCAAAATCTCCTCAGCATCCTCCTAAATCTCCTTCGTCAAGTCAAGCCTTCTCACTTGGAAAATCACTTGCTCAAGCGCTCAACAATGATTGTGTGTTTTAGCCTCTTCCCTTAGGCTCAATTTATAACTTCATTAAGACCTAGATCAAGGAGTGGACTACGAGGAGACCTTTGCACATGTTGCTAGATATGCATCTATAGACGATCATATCTATTGCCCTAGAGATGTGGTGGATGAATCATGATACATCACATGGATGTGAAGACTGCCTTAATGGGTTGATTGAGAAGGAAGTGTATGTTGAGCAACCTCAGGATTTGAGAAGCATGGGAGTGAGTCCTGAAGATTGAATAACGCCCTTTATGGGTTGAAGCAGGCTCCATGCGCATGTTACTCTAGGATCAATGGGTACTTTCTTGGTTTGGGCTTCATCAAGAGTGAGGTGGATCCCAATTTGTATTACATACTTATTGAGGACAAGTCGCTTATCTTTGGGTTGTATGTGGACGATATATTCTTGACAGGATTGGAGAGGTTCATTGCAATGTGCAAGGACCATGCTTCTAAGTTTGAGATGAAGGACGTTGGGCTTATGCACTACTTTTTGGGATTTGAATCGTGGCAACAACTAAGAGAGATCATGATTGGGAAGGAAAGGTATGCAGTTGAGATCATGAGAAGATTTAGGATGGAGGATTGAAGGCATAGGTCTACACCTATGATTAGTAACTTGAGGAAGATTGATGCTTTTGATAGTGAGTTGGTGTATCCCACTTTGTATAGACAACTTATTGGGTCCTTGATGTATTTGGTCAACGCTACGCTAGATATTTGCTTTGTAGTGAACACACTCAGCCAATTTATGGTGGAGTTGAGGTAGGTTCATTCGGTGGCAATGAAGCATTTGTTGGTTACCTTCGTGGTACAATAAACTTTTGATTGAGGTATATCAAAGTTGGTGGAGTACAACTACAAGGGTACACAAATTCTAATTGCGAAGGAAGCGTAGTGGATAGAAAATCCACTTTTGGATGTTGTTTCAAATTGGGGTCAACAATGATCTTGTGGTTCAACAAGAAGTGACATTGACATTCATTGGCACTTAGCTCAATATAGGCACAATACATGGCAATGAGTTTGGGTGAGTTGGGAGGCCATTTGGCTTTGTAAGATGCTAACAAGTTTATTTGATATTGAGATGGGACCAACTGTGATAACCAAAGTTGCATCAAACTTTTGGAGAATCCAATGTTTTATTATAAGTCCAAGCACATAGAGATCATGTACTACTTCATCAGAGACATGGCCTAGAGAAATTCTGTGAAATTACACTACATATCCATAAGGAAACAGGTTTCAGATATTCTTACCAAGAGTCTAGTGAAGGGGAAGTTTGTGTTTTACAGGGACAAGCTGGGGGTGTTCGAGAATTCCTTCCTAGCTAGGAGGGAGTGTTGAATTCTGTAACTGTGGAAGGTCTTCTAGCTTGGTGTCTTCACTAGGAAGATCTTGTTTTGCCTCTTTAGGAGCTTGCATGCGACATGCGAGGTATGCATGAGCATTGCATACGACATGCAAGGCATGCATGAGGGTTGCATGAAGGTTGCATGAGACATGGGACATGGTTAGAGCAGGAACCATTAGTACAGGGGCAACAAGAGGAGAAATCAGAGGAGGAGAAGCACAAGGAGGAGGAAGAGGAGAAGGAGGAGGAGACCGTGGGAGCGTAAGCGTCAGCGCCATCTGCTATAGACATAAGAGAGCGCATCTCCATACCTAGCAGTCATTATTTGACATTAGGTGCAAGGTCAGGGCCTTCTACTGCTAGGGGCAAGCCTGGAAAACAGCCCATCATGTTTTCCCGTAAAAGGGGGAGAGAGCACTGAACTCATATAGCTAGTTGCTAGTTTTATTAGCTTTGCTACATATAACTCATGATGATGAGATGCTTTTATATATGTGATGTTATTTTGTATTGGTTCTCCACATTTGAGTCCTTGATTCGACAATTATCAGGGATCAGAAGGATTTTGTATCGCTTTTCATGTATCATTTTTATTTTACATCCACTACATCATATATACCAATGCTTTCTTCGTATTTATGTGCCAATGTGTTTATTTCATGTTGTTATTGCTTTGTAAGTTTAAAAAACTAAAAAAAAATGAATATATTATGCATTTTTTATGTTTGCCAATATTTTCGAAAAAATGTTTTTAGGACCATCGTCAATATTTTGTCAATACCAATATTTTCAACACTGCTTCCAGTATCACCTTCAGCCAGAGGAAGTAGCCACAAAGGTACAAAGGGTACATGGCACTTATGACTAAAGTGATGGACTCGCAAGGCAGGGTTAGAAAGAACAAGTCTTCAGATTAGATTCTGTAGAAGAAAGCAAGGAAGCCTTCTAGTTCAAAGGGAGCAGTTGCAGCAGCGGAGAACGTGGTAGTGTTAGGACGAGTTCCTAAAAATTAGGACGTTTCGTGGAGCAATTTGACTTTAGAGCAAGAGTTGGAAGCTCAGTTGTTTATCTCCTAATGTGAGTTATAAGTCTTAATGGTTATGTGTGGCTAGGACAAGTTACATGAGTCAGTTAGACTCGATTAACTTAGTCAATTGCAAAACTGAGTTCCAAAAATAAACTTGTTGGATTTAGCTGATGTGAATTGCTTATAAGAAGGAAGAAGGCACATAATTGGATCATTGTTTTGTGTGAGCACAAGGTTACGAGACAAGACAATAGAGAGCACAAGTTTGTGTGTGTGTGAGCTAGTAGAGCTAGGAAGAGCGTCAAGGAGAGACCTATACGCAATGTTTGGCAGAGGAAATTCTTGTTGGTATGCACTAGGAAATAGGAGAAATTTCCAGGGCCAGCACAGGGATTTAGGAGCTAAGGCCAAGGTTCGTGCAAGCAGGGTTTCGAGCTAAGTACTAGCAGGGAGAACAAGCTTGTTCTCTAGAGAAACAATTTCCCTTGTAATAATTCTATTTGTTCAAACTTTGTCAATTAAATTTCTACAACTGGCAAAGGGTTTTCCCAATTGGCTTCCCTAGAATTTTTTGTATCTTTTCTATCATGTGACTATTAATTCTGTTCTATTCCACTACAAATTCGTAGAGAAATTATGTGTCTTGGGTTACAAATTAGTTTCAGATTTGTTCATTGAAGCAGTAGTAGAATTTCCTTGAAATTCTACAACCTTATGGGCTCTTAGCTTCGGGCGCTAGTCAATTGGCCTTTGAGACCAGGGGCGATGACTAGGGGCTTACCTCCTTAGTCATATCGATGTTCAGCGTGAGACCCCTCCTGAGCTTGTTGTCATTGTCCAATGTGTTCAGGGTTCAATTGACCCGATATGACTGGCCACTAACAACAAATTGCTTCTCCTTCATTTGACGATGGGGAACTTAACCACTAAAGTATTGCGCCAATTCAACATTATATCTGGATTTTGGGTTCTACCTCCTCGGCCATCCCAGCCTTTATGGCCTTCTTGTATGCTTTCATCCCTTTTACCTTAACATCAATGCCAATATTGCCAACACAATATCATACCTTAATAGTGGGCTACTAGTCTATAGCTCTTTGTGAGAAACACTTATGTTTTTTTTACCTCCTTTAGCTTCTTCTTTTCAACATTGTCTTCAGAATTGCTTTGGCACTCCCACAATGTAGTTATACTAGATGTAACATTTAATCCCATTCACCTACTTTTGTAGTCACTTGTTGGGCTTTAAAACCTTATCTTATTATCTTGTCAAACCATGAACTCTCCTTTGGAAAATGGAAAGGCATCCACACCTGTAGGAAATTTCCAACAACTCATATTTGCCATGCATAGCTTAATACAAAAGCCCAACCTTGACTTCTGGTCATTCTCTTCCTTGTGTCTTTATTTCTCCTGTCACCCTTCATCCGAGGTTCTTATCTGGTATGAGAATGACACTACTTTGTTGCTAAGATATGGTTGCCATGTTGTCAGCATATGGGCTTGGAAGGATTGCCGCCATTGGTTCAAACCCATGTTGAGTTCCTGATCATCCTGAAGCTGATAGTTTTGCCTGAATCTTCCTAGTAGGAGATCAAGTACTAGAAGTCTTGAAGGGTTTCATTGCCCGAGAAAGTCCCTTACCAGAATCGTAGCTTGGCTGGGATCTCTGTGCCAAAAATGGTAGCCTGGATGTGATGGGTTCCCCATGCACTTGCGTTCTGACAGTGGAATGGCTGAGCTACTGTGATTGTTGGCTTGGGGAAAAGTCCCTTATGCTAGGTGTGTTGGGAGCAACCAATAGTTGAATTTTCACCAGTTCCGTTGGCCTTGAGAATTAATGCTCATTGATAGCTGGTATTGTCTACCTCTGATCAAACAGCAACGTCTATAGGTTGTGTGTGGTGAGAGTACAAAATATATATTATAAAGACTTCAATGACCAATTTCATGAGATCTTAAATAACCAAAATACAGACTTCAACTGACCACCTTCAGTCATTCATGTATAATAGTCTGATTTTTATTATTTGTTGCAAAAAAGATAGAGGAAATAGAAATGCAGTCTGAAGTATGACCAGAAAAATTGTTGTGTGATGAATAGGGACATATTGACTAGACCTGTTTCTCTCTGATTGCAATTAAGTTACAATATTGTAACAATACCCATCTTTACTCCCTCGCAAAAGTTTAGATCATTTCTAGCTATACTCATGTTTGGCATTTATTTAAGCTTGCCCAGTTTAATCAATTTTAAGAATTCTATCAATTTTCAACAGATCCCTGATCCTTCCAAAATTTGTTATAGAATGATAACATAGCAGCATTATACTCATCCTGTTTTATCATCCTATATCATTAAGAATTGATTCCTCCAGAATTTATCACAGCATGACAAAATAGCAGTAGTTGCCTCTACATATTGTCAAGAACCTAGAGTTCCATTTGCCTTGCTTGTGGCCACTACTTATTAATTGCCTTCACCTTTCCTACAAGCTAGGGCAGCAACAATAATATTAACAACTATGCTGATGCAAAGATGTGACATCCCATCATCGTAGTAGGAAAAACTTAGTAAAATTCTAATTTGTAATCACCCAATATTCAAATAACCATTGTCATTTATAATTGTTGCAACAGAAAACTAATATCTCAGGCAATTAAGGACCATTGCATTAGGTCTCTACAAAAGACATTGCATAGAGCAGTCACTTTAACTGATTTATCTCCAGGAATTCTATCCAAATGATTTATCTGAAAGTAAGCCTCTGAAAACAACAAGGTCGCAGAACAAGGCATCCTGTAATGGGGTAATTTTGTAAGAACTTGAAACAAACATAATTGGTAAGATATAGCATGTAAAATGATAAGAATATTTTGATTATCCAATTAGAACTAACAGGTTAGATGCATACTGTGTCAAAGAAATAATCAGGCACTTTGTAGTCTTTAAGAAAGATCTCCTTGGGCGCCTCCATGTCTGCTTCCTGAGCTTGAGAAGATAGAGGCTGTGTTGCAACTGTACCGGTCGCCTTCCGAAGAAAGAGAGCAGACCCCTGGAACAGTGTCACCTAATTAGTAATCTAAAAGTAGCATTCATCTAAATTTTAATAACTGAATCTTTTTCAAAAAAGAAAAGGGGCATACAAATGAGACTCCCTTGAAGCAGAAACAGCTGAACTAAAACCAGAAGAATAGCAGTATATTCATTAAAGCAAGAATCAGATGTCAGGGTTAGTCAGAAAGAGAATAGAATTCACAAAATTATCAACTCAAAACTCAAGAATATAATTAAACAAATGCTCTCAAAGTACAGGAATATATCCACAATTTCAAGCTTCCTTTTGTCTATATGCAATAAAGAAAGATAGGTAAATACAAATCCAGTATAAAAGTAGTCGGATTTGCAAGCAGGGCTTTCAAAGAGATGTACAAAGCTAAGTTTCCCAGCTGACTGAGATCCCAGTTCACAGTAGCCATGTACAATGAAAAGCAAAAACTCAGATGGCAATGAAAATCTCAGATGCTAACTATTATGGTAAATGTAATTTGTCATGGACCCAAATTGACAAGTGTACTAAGACCAATGTTATCAAAACCAAACCCTTCACCCAACTGGTAGACCCCCCCAACCAGCAACCAGTAAAAAATCAGACCAAAAAACTGGCCAACCAAAAACACACAAAATATTCAAGTTTTAAAGAAAAAATAATGTGCATCCATATGAATCCAAACCATTTATACACAAATAAGCAAAATTTATCATTTATATAACATGTAAAAGTGCACATAACCAAAATAGCACCGAGTGAAATCCATCTATGAACCGAAAATACATCAACAAACAGGCCCTAGATGGCCTCTAGCATCCAAAAAAATCATGCTACAACAAATACCTACATATCATCAAAATCACTGTCTATATTGAGATCTTCATCGTCAATATTACCCTCTAACCACTAAAATAAGATAGAAAAAGCTTAGCATGTCAAGTCAAGATTTTGTTTGACTGATGGCTACATTTTCGGTAGGGTCATGATATAGGAATTCAAAAATCAATGCCACCAACATTAAGGTACATTGAGGGCTTGGTGCTCTTGAACCTTGAATAAACGCTGGTTCCATGCCCTTGGGCATGACAAAATCCAATGGAAACATTGCAGTCCCTCTAATCCTGAAATCCTAAAAACGGTTAAGTCTGTTGGATTTTGAATGGGATCTAAAATTCTACTTTCTCCATATGAATTCCAATGAGGTTGGAACCGCTCTGAAACATCCTGAGTCAATTAATGATGATGTGTCCTTTTACTTTAAGAATTTAACATAACCATTAATTACATAGCATTAATAAGGCAATATGGCCAAATACTAGGCTTCCCCACCCATAAATTATTGCTTTAAAAAAAATTGTGTTAGAAGAGTCCTTGGTAGCATTGTACAAAACTGACCAGTTCAGTACCGAACCGGCTGTTTCTGTGAAAAAAGTCCAGTTTGGTACCAAACTTACTGGTTCCGTACAAGAACCATCAAGTTCAGTACCAAACCAGCCTTTTCCAGTCCGTGACACCGGTTCAGACAAGTTTTCCCTCAAAAACAGTCGGACCATCCGGTTCACTCCAGTCTGGTCCGGTTCTGATAACACTGATTAAGACACAATAGAGTTTGTGCATGCATTCATCTGCGTGTGTATAGGTGAGAAAGAGAGAGAGGACAGAGATAAAAGATTGAAGAAGGGACTCATATATATGAATGTGTGCATTTGTGAGAGAGAGAGAGAGAAGACAGGTATAACAGAGTGAAAAAAGGCCTCACATAACTAGCACTATAGAATGAAATAATATGGACATGTGCGGAAATGAAACTACGTCCCCTAAAAATGAAAGATAAGCAGATGTTATGGTCACTGGAAAAGATAAATACATCTGAGTTTGGAAAAACAACGATGTGTGTGTGACCAAGAAAACTGTCATGCAATGAATCACTTCAAAAAAATGCACAAACCCTGGAACCAACTTATACCTGCAGAGAAAATGGCAATGTGATGGCAACCCCCCTCACCCCCACTAAATAAAGGTGTATGTGCTTCAATGAAGGTTACAAAAAATAAATACAAACGGACAAGCATTGGTAGGCATGGGCACAGGAGAGAAAGAGGAAAAATAGAGTGAAAAGGAAAATGAGAGGTAACCTGAGGCATACTTCACAAATCCACTGAAATAGTACCGAAAAATGCAATGATATAAATGGCCAAGTATAAAGACACAAACATAAATTCTGCTCATCTGTAAAATGTAGATAAAGCATCAAAGTGCAAGTTTATAATGCTGTGAATTTTCTTGTGTATCAGGGAAAAAGATAGAGAGAAAGTTTGTTTTTACTTTCAAGATCCAGATTATACTTCTCAGGGGTCAAGAATTATACAAGGCACAAAAATTACCTTTCCTTTGTATAACATAACAGTACAAAAAAGAGGTTTCAATCCACAACACTTTAACAAAAGTCAAGCAATACCAGAAATAAAAGAAACATCAGGTTTAATATATATAGCGGCCCCATTCACCATGCCTCATTACAGCACCATTATTAGCATCAATATCTAGACTAGGTGTGCAGGAGTGAGAAAAGAGATTGAACTTGCTGCTGATTACTGACTGGCAATTGCCACCTCTAACTATAATAGCATGGTATATAATATGTGCAGAAAAGATAGTGAAGCAGATGAGCACTGGAGAAAAGACAGTAAAAATATTACTTTTAAAGAGTGCAAAATGCCGCTTCCGTGCCACACGAGTACCTACATAAATGCTCATTAAACGAATAAACTGAACTTGGACATAAATACAGCAAGAGACGTGCAAAGACACTTAACTTTCAGAAGAAACGAAATGCATTCCAAAGAATATACCTTTGGAATCGTCTTTGGTTTTAACGTGTATAAGCACCTTGGAGAAGGTGGAGATATGCTGGGGCCAATAACTGCCCTAGCCTGCAAGAAGACATCCGATTCCACATAAATTGGCATCAAAGTCGTATCATTGTTGTTCTACTCAAACGAACTGAAAATATTCAGAAAATATTAGTGTCAATTCTGACTGCGACTTATATTAGAATAACCATCAGTTTGAGTGCGCTAGCAAAGTAATTCAGTGCAAACTAATATGTGGGAATTCTTCCACAAGCTGTTACGTTGTGCAGTTTATTTCCATAAAGATATTTCGTACTCTAGTAGAACTTATCAAGATTGAATTCTGTTGGGCATGGCATTTAATTTAACACAGCGGCCACATGGCATCCTCCCATGTAGCTCGATTGCATCGTTCATAAGCTTGTATCTTACTTATGACAATTATTGCCAAGAAAAAGTTAAAAACTAACTGCAGATGCATGACCAATTACACGGTCAAAGTAACATCAGGGATACTCGGGGAATGTTATAAGTGCACCTCTAGTTAATCCCAAACAAGTCTAAGGACCACGCCCAGGATCTACCGTGTCAAACTAACTTCCAGGTATATTACAAATAATCCTTTGCTAACATATAAAAAGTAGACTGTAAGAATTTAAGACAAAGACTAGAGAATTAGAAAGCATAGACCTAGTAGTGGCAAGCAGACTCTGCAACCCTGTCACTGATATTCTCGGGTGATAACTGCTCAGCCTTTCTAGGCATTTCACAAAGAAGGTGCTTTTGACAGTCATTTGACTGAGGGAAGCCAGGAGCATTTGACAGACATTTGAATGAGGAAAGCAAAGTCATTTCACTGAGAGAAGCAAGGTACATTTGACAGTCCAGGCAGGAGTGGGGGTAATGGTGATCCACCAACTCGTTGAGTCTGTCCACCCATGTAACGGTACACTGAATCCAGACAACGCATTGGATGATCTGAAAGTTGACACTAGCACAGACTCATTTAAACCGCAATATTTGATATACACCTCAGGCTGTGAAGTTTGAGTATGCAAATCTTCACTTCACAAGTTCTTGAAAATGGTCAACGCATCAAATATTCGAACTAGAAATGGGCAGCCTAGAGCTTGACAATCTCAAGGGGCTACCCGAAGTTAGATGGATGTGAAAGCTAGCACATGTGTACTTGACAGTTTGAAATTTCTGTTATGATACTGGCTTTTTAAGTTAGTCTCTCATTACTATTTAATATTATGTGATCCTTTTTTTTTTCTTTCAATAAAATTTTACTTCACAGATACAAAAAGAAAATGCAGTCTTCGCAAACAAAAACAAAAAATCGAGAAGAAGGATTGGATTAATCACAGGCAATAATGAAGCGGATCCGATAACAGTCCTCGTTCCCGAGGAGAGCCGCAAAGAAATGACCGATGCCAATCCTAACCCTGGCCTCTGGCATGGCGCAATCAACCTTGCCATTACACTATAAAACCTCTTCGCTTCAATCAATCACACAAAGCCTAATACTCTATGAACCAAAACGAGATAAAATTCAGTAAACTTCCCTACATGAAAAATCCAGCAGCTGAGAAAACAACACTAAATACACAAAGTTTTAAATACGAAAATTTGTAAACATCCAGGACGCAAATACCCCATGCCCAAAAACTAAGAGCCCGATCTTTATCTTAGAGTCCTGGTCTGGATATCTAGAGACCTGAAGATCGTTCTATACGGTTTCCAAACCAGACAAGACAGAACATATTCATATTTATTGTATATGTTTGGAAGACAAATAGATATATACAGAAATTTATAGCATTAAAGGTCAAGAACAATATGAGGCAGGAATTTGTTGGAGGTTTATCCTACCTTCAACCAGAACAGAACGAGCAGGACTGCGTTCTCCGACGGACTTGAGATAACAAAAGGCTTATAAAAGCGGAATTACGATTACAAGACTCATAAAAGCGGAATTATATATCTAATTCATTTCCCTACGCATGATTACTTGTGAGTTGGCTTGTTAACCTGATTTTGAATTATATAACTCAGGATTACTTGTGAGTTGGTTTGTTAGAGTACTTTGTGCGTTGGTTTGTTAATCCATTTAAAAATATATAATATATATAGCAAGACATTTTTCATTTTTTATTTTTTTATTTATATGTAGAATTTATCAAAATCTAATAAAATTAAAATTGTTTCAAGATTTTTTATTTTTTTTTAATTTACCAAAATTTAGTAATATAATTTCAAGATTTTTTTGTTGTTTAAAATACATTTTTGAATGAATAAATAGATTTAACACAGTGAAAAACTCCTTTGGCATTCTAATTATGTACACTAAACAATTTAAACTCAAGTTTTTTAAAATTTCTATAGGATTTTGATTAAAATTAATTAGAAAAAAAATATCGTGAAAATAAGTTCGACTACATTCATGTTATATATATATATATATGGCTCCCAAGTAGTATACTTCGTAATGCGGAGCATGACCAAAGGGTGGTTGCCTTCGAGGATTCCATGGCATACGACTAGGGTTTGGAGGTTAACCAGGGGAAATCCTTTCACCCCAGTGGTCACACCTTCCAACCTTTTCACTGTTACACTTTACCTGTTGGTCTCTGCACATACCTGAGTGTTTCCATCTTAAAAGCAGTCAACGAGTTTGTTGTTCCCTTTTCATATGCATATTGGTTTCAGAGCAGGAAGGTATCCAACGGAGGTTGTGGCTAGAGGTCGACTAGCTCAGGCAATTTCTGATAGGTTAGGATTACATTGTTCAAATTTTTACTACCTAGGTATGGAGGATTTAGTAGATTATGAACTGGCTAGGGTGGATGGAAGCCCTATTTTTGGAAATCTAGAGGAACTCAAGGCTGCATGGCAGGCTAGGCATAAGATCTATGAAGGCTTTGTCTTCTAGTCATAGATCCCCACAAATTTTTCTGAGTTAGTGGTCAGCAGACCGGTTTTGCAGAGTGTCGAGCAACCTTCCACGACAACTGTGGGCTAAGAGCAAACCACTAGCATCTCTCCAGGTCATGCGAGGGTAAAGTACCTCCTCGAGGAGTTATGGGGAAATATAAGAGTATCCTCACCACCTTTTATGTTACAACGCTCTCATGCAAGTACTTCGAAGAAGGTTCCATCTGAGGCTCTTGACTCAAAACCACAACCCTCCTTCATAGTTGCAGAGACAAGGAGTATCGGGTATCTGGAAGATTTATTTCTTCCACCATATTTACCTCTTATTTCGACTCCTTCAGAGTCATTTCGATCAAAGAGTTTTATCCCCGAGCAGATTAACTTACCCCAACAACATGCAGATCCAATGAACAAAGGGCAAGAGGAGTCAAAATAGGGGCATCAAGTCAAACCAATAAGGTATAGATCGACAAATTCATCAAGAGATAAAAAAAACTCATGCCAGATTTAACTTGAGCGTTGGGGTAGACGTTTGTCTGCAAGAAATAGCAATCATGGTCAATAGAACTCTAGTAAGCAGAACGAGGGGGTGCAAGTTCAACATAAAAACCATGGAGGAGTGGGTTGCAGCAAAGGTAAATCCTACCATCCAAAACCCTCCAAATGTTTTTCTTCTAGCAAAACGGTGGATATAGATGGATTGTAAAACTCATGAAGAAGATTTGGCCATCTCTCGGAGGGTTTGGAGCATCGACTCATCGCCCATAATTTTTAAATTTTAGACCCCCCTTTTCGATACAAACAGGGAGTGACTGGATGTAATCCCAATATGGGTTTGGCTTTCGGGTTGGCCACAAGAATTGTGGAAGGAGGAGATTTTTAAGGATGTGGGAAATAGTTTAGGGACTTACTTGGGGGCAAAGCTCTCTTTTCTACGAACTAAAGATAAGTCCATGGCAAGAGTTCTAGTGAATATTGATCTAAGAGATGAT
Organism: Pinus albicaulis; assembly: GCA_034641835.2. Classification (NCBI taxonomy): domain Eukaryota; kingdom Viridiplantae; phylum Streptophyta; class Pinopsida; order Pinales; family Pinaceae; genus Pinus; species Pinus albicaulis. The sequence goes on along the minus strand of CM076581.1, from coordinate 1,314,444,138 downwards.
GTATCAGAAGCTTTGGATATGGGGGGTGGTAGGGGCACTCTACAACCACTGGAATATGAGTGTGTCCCATTCAAGTGTCGTGGATGCCACCAATATGGCCACACTTTGAAGTTCTGCAAGTTTCTTTACAATAAGAAAAAGGAACTCAGGATAAAAGAGGCGGCAAAGGTACTATATCAAGCGAGGGTTAGAACCCACTTAGGGACGAGCCTTCGCGGACTCAGTCAGACATTATGATGGTCGATTTTGCTACCAATGTGAAATCATAAGAGGATCCAGCTGAGGGTGTTTCTTGGGCAACAACAGGAGAGGGTCAAGTTATTCCAGTACGTACCAGAGTTACGACAACATCCCCTCTTGTTATGTCAATTCTTGAGCATCTTGTTGTTTCTCATTGAATCTTTTTTCTGGTATGGGCAAAAAATGTGTTTCATGCTCTGAGTCTAGGTTTTTTGAGTCCATAAGCCTCTTGGTCACATCCTTGCCTCACCTTTTTGTCATATGTGAGACCTTAGTGGGAATCATTGATCCGTCATCTTCTATGTCAATGTTAGGTCCCTATATTACTAGTTTAGTCCCTTATTGTTATTAGTGTAGCCCCCTTATTGTTACTGTTGTACCCCTGTAACCCCAATATTGTTAGTATTGTGCCCTTACATTGTTATTGTTAGGTCGGCTAGGGTTATACTGTGGGCCCATGGACTCCTATATATAGAAGGAGGTTTTGGTCATTTGTAGCATCCAAGAATTTTTCATTTATGTAATGTATTGGAGGTTTCCCCCTCGAAGTGGTTGATTTCTAAGGCGTTGATCTCTTTTTTCTTCTATTTTTGGAGTTGGTTTCATAACATTTGGTATCAGAGCTTTAGATTCTAGGGTTTTTCTACTCCAAACAGGTCATCGTGGCATTTTCTCTATAAAAAAATTTCTACGAAGGTTCAGAAGCTGAAATTTTTAGAGTGCGAAGCCGAAATCCTGAGGAACATCGCCGCAAAATTTTAGAGCTTGGTTCACAAAATTTTTTGAGATATGATATGTGGAAGTTAGGGCTTTTTGCAGGCTCCTGAATTTAACCTAAATAGGTCATCGTGGAATTTTCGCTATAAATAGTTTTCTACGAGGTTTCAAAAGCTGAAATTTTCATAGAGCAAAGCTGAAATCCTGAAGAACCTCCTGTAAAAATTTCAGATCTTAGTTCGCAATATTTGTTGAGATATGATCTATGGAAGTTAGGATTTTTTCAGGCTCCCGAATTTCATCTCAAAGAGGTGACCGTGGGAAAAACGTCATAACTCTCTCTCTGAGCGTCTGATTGAGATTCTATAAAAATTGGCCGAAAGTACACAGACTGTAGTTTCATGTCTATAAATTTCAGAGCCGAAGGAGGAAACAATGACACGCGGCAAGTCGTACAAGTTCAATCTACTGAACTAGTCCATAATTAGGTCATTGTGGGAGATTGGACATAACTTTGTCTTGAAGAGTCCAAATCAGGTCAGACTTGTGGCATTCGAAAGAGGATTCAGAGGGCTACCTCAGGGCCGAATTTCAGATATTGAAGATCTGAAATCATAGATATAATTCAGTTTCAATATCGAGCTCCTCAAAAGCAAAAAAAAGGTGTGTATTTTTTTCGAATTACATAAGTCTCGTTTGAAAAAAAATTAGATTGAATTTATTCGAAGGGAATATTGAAGAATAGATATCAATATTGGGTTCTAGAATACCCCTAAAAAGAATTCAACACCCATTAAGCCTTCAAAAGGCTCTACTATGACTCATGAAGACGAAGAAATGCAACATGAGATGTCAAAATTACAAAAGCAAGTGCACCTATTGCAAAGAGCAACAAAAAATGAAATGGAAGTTTTGAAGAAAGGCATGGAAAATAAGATGGATGGTTTGAAGAAAGGCATGGAAACTAAGATGGATGGCATGGAAGCTAAGATAGATGACATGGAAGCTAAGATCGATGAAAAAATGGAAAACATGAAGAATGATCTAAAAGTAGACATCGAAGGTTTGGCAAAGTTGACACAAGAAATGTTTCCTAATGGCGAAAAGATAGTAGAGGAAACTCATGATGAGAACAAAATAAATTTTAATCGTGATTTCATAAACTCTAATATTGGATGGAAGAACCACCATATTCCAAAGATGGATATGAGGAAGTTTGATGGCAAGGATCCTGTAACATGGATATTACATATGGAGCAATATTTTGATCTCAATAATGTGCAAAACACACAAAAGGTATGTATTGCAACTTTACGTTTAGAGCAAAATACATTTGTATGGTATCGATGGCTTTGCTCCCGCAAAAAAATTGTCACTTGGTCAATTTTTACGGAGGAAATGATAGCACATTATGAGGATACAAAAAGCAATCCCTTCTTTAGCCAATTGATAAATCTCAAACAAAAGGGTTTAGTGGCGGAGCACATTGAGAACTTCCAAAAATTGAATATAAGGGTAACTGATATTCCAGAGGAACACAAGATTGATGTCTTCATAGGGACTTTAAAGGATAACATCCAACATGAAGTTCGAGTTTGGGAACCTGATTCATTGGAAAAGGCATTCAAGTTGGCAAGAAAAATTGAATGTAAAATTATGCAGCAAGGAAGCCTACCACTCACATATATAAAGATGGAAGTGTTGCTACTCCTAGACTTCCACAACCTACAAGGTTGACACCACAACAATTGGAAGAAAAAAGAGCAAAAGGGATTTGCTACAGTTGTGATAGCAAATACACTAAAGGTCATAAGTGTGTTGAGAAGAAATTATTTTACATAGATTGTGAACGGGAAGAAGAAAATGAACAAGAATCTTCAAAAGAAGAGGATATACACCAGGAACAAACCCTATAAGAGGAAGAAATGAGTCCGACCATATCATGTAATTCATTGGTAGGAATTACCACTCCGCAAACTCTCAAGATAGAAGGACATATCAAGAAGAAAAGGTAATAGTGTTGATTGATTTGGGTAGTACCCATAATTTTATTCATTGTAAGGTAGCCAAGGAATTGAATTGTTTCCTATACCCAGCACCAGAAAGTCAAGTGATGGTTGCAAATGGAGGAACTATAAATTTCTTTGGAAAATGCCATAATATCAAGCTAATTATGGGGGAATATTTATTGAATAGCCCAATGCTTCCCATTCCTATGGGAGGTGTTGATATTGTATTAGGAGTACAATGGTTACAATCTTTAGGGACGGTAGCTTTTAATTTTCAAGAACTTTTCTTGAAATTTTTTTCAGAAGGAAAGGAAGCCGAATTACGAGGTATCACAGGGAAGTCGGGAAAGATAATAAGCTCTAATGTCATGACAAAGCTTCTGAAGAAAGAACAACGAGGCGTAATTGCACAATTATGATCACTAGAAGTTCCAACGTTGAAATCATCTATTTCTGCAGATCTCCAAAAAGTCTTGGATAATCATTCGAAGGTGTTTGAAACCCCCAAAGGACTCCCACCTATTCGTGATCATTATCATGCTATTCATTTGATTCCAAGAAGTGTTCCTCCAAACATCAGGCCTTATAGATATCCTTATGTCCAAAAGAGCGAAATTGAATGTATGTTTGCAGAAATGTTAGAGGCTAGTATAATTCAACCTAGTCAAAGTTCTTTCTCTACTCTAGTAGTATTGGTGCACAAGAAGGATGGATCATGGCGCATGTGTCCGGATTATAGGAAGCTCAATAAGCTCACCATTAAAGATAAATTTCCCATTCCTGTGATTGATGAATTATTGGATGAATTACATGGAACAATTTATTTTACCAAGTTGGATCTTCGCTCAGGATATCATCAAATTAGAATGAAGACTGGAGATATTCCGAAAACAACATTTCAAACTCATGAGGGTCATTATGAATTTTTGGTCATGCCTTTTGGCCTTACCAATGCACCTTCTACATTTCAAGGGTTGATGAATTCCATTTTCAAACCCTTCCTTAGAAAATTTGTGCTAGTATTTTTTGATGATATACTACTCTACAGCAGGTCTTGGAAGGATCATGTTGAACATGTTGACAGGGTGCTCAAACTATTGCAGGAGAAACAATTATATGAAAAAACATCCAAATGTTTCTTTGGAGTACAAGAGGTGGAATATTTGGGTCATAGTGTATCTCACGAGGGTGTTAAAGTAGACCCTAACAAAATTAAAGCTATTAAGGAATGGAAAGTCCCCACAACCATAAAGCAGTTGCGAGGATTTCTCGGGTTAACAGGGTATTATCGCAAGTTTGTTAAGAATTATGGGAGAATAGCAGCACCTCTAACAACATTATTGAAGAAAGATGCATTTTCATGGACTCCTGAAGCAACTAAGGCCTTTGAACATCTTAAAGAGGCACTGTGCCTAGCACCGGTCTTAGCTACGCCAGACTTCACAAAAACCTTTATTGTGGAATGTGATGCCTCAGGAAATGGAATTGGTGCAGTTTTAATGCAGGAAGGAAGACCCATTGCTTTGGAAAGTCGTCCAATCAAAGGAAAGAATTTATAGAAAGCTATTTATGAGAAGGAAATGTTAGCAATACTGCGCACTAACGAAATGGCGACCTTACTTCTGGCACGGGAAGACATCAAGCTCCAGAGTTGATCATGATGGCTTTAAACACTTTTTGGAGCAAAGACTATCTTCGAAGAGCAGCGAAATGGGTCACAAAGATGTTGGTTAAGACTTTGAAATAATTACAAAAAGGAAGCGAAATGTTACAGTCATGCACTCTCAAGAAAGAATGAGGGAAGGTAGAAATTTGATGAATAATGTGAGATTTTGGCCCACCTGGATTATCCCGAATTGCATACTAATTCGAATTCATAACACATAATCTCTTCTAACAATCAATCAACAATCACAGAAATAGGAAACAGCTCTATATCACATAAACGCAATATGTAATGGGGAAAGCTTATAGCCGAAAACCCCCAGCTATTTTGTATATTATAATAGAAGAGAACATGTAACAATCTCAGTACAATACTCCTCACAAGTACTCAGTACTGTCTCCAAAAGTTACACACAAACTAGCTCAGTTTTGAACAAGTCACAAGTTCAAAACTCATCCACTAATTGCCTGCCTCTATTGCGCAATCAAGGCTGGTCTAATGAGAGATCCAAGTTCGAATCTCACTGGCTCCAACTGCGCAATCATCATTGGCAATCTTTTCCAATGCTTGTGCAAATCTCATGCACAACTGTTGTCGCAACTAATAGCAAACTCACACTTTCATCTACCTCTTCCATTGGTCTCCACTGAACTGTCCATGCACTGTAGTGAACTGATGTGTTCTTGAGTTGAATAATGAGTTAATAATTAGTGAATTAAATAATATTTAATTCACTCCACTCATTACTAGCTGATTAGCTAGTTAAACTAATCACAACTAGTTCAACTAAGTTAAACCGAACACAACTCCACCAACTGTCTCATCAACTCCACCAAACTTCTGCCACTGAAGTCCTAACTGAAGTCAACCATGCAAGAGCTCACCAAACCCCAAGGAATAGCGTAATTCCTTCTATCAGATGCATGAGCCACTTCTGTAGCTCCAACTGAAGTGTTGTAAGAGAGTAAACTGAAGTTTAGAGTCCAAATATTATTAAGGGCTAATAATATTTGACTGACCTATTTTTAGACAGGCAGTCTAAAAATAGACTTCGACCTGTATGTCTAAAAATAGAGGTCCATCTATTTTTACCAACTCGGCCAATCATCCAAGAATAGCATACTGCAACTCCTAGCCCATGCTCCATATGTCTAAAAGTAGACTTTGCGCCAAAATAGTCATGGGCCCACTCAGCGGAAGGCGACTTCGCCTACTCAAGCTCCATCATCAACCTGCATTTCTACTGGGAAGCATCGTTTGTGCCATTTCTAATATCCAACCAGATTGGATAACCGAAGCAAGAGATGAATGGAAGAAGGACAAAGATGTATGGACACTCATTCAAAAGTTGCAGCAAGATCCTAGTACATCTGATACATTTAGTTGGAAAAATGATTCCTTATGGTACAAAGATCGCTTATATCTTTGTAAGAATTCCCAACTAAAACAAAAGATTCTTTTGGAATTACACACTTCTCCTTTAGGAGGACACTCAGGATTTTTAAAAACTTACCACAGGGTGAAGAAAGAATTTTTTTGGGATGGCCTTAAATTTGATATTCAAAAGTTTGTGGCGGAATGTTTGGTTTGCCAGCAGAATAAAGTTGAGACAATTAAGACCCCAGGACTTCTACAACCTTTATCCATTCCAATTCAACATTGGGAGGAGATTTCAATGGATTTTATCACAGGTTTACCTAAGTCCGAAGGAAAGAGTGTCATCATGGTGGTAGTTGATAGACTTACCAAGTATGCACACTTTTGTGCATTATCTCATCCATTTAAAGCAAGTACAATTACTACTACATTTATGGACAGAATTCAAAAGCTACATGGAAGCCCAAGGGTTATTGTGAGCGACAGAGATCCCATTTTTACTGGAAATTTTTGGACAGAGTTATTTTCTTGTTTTGGTACTCAATTAGCTCATAGCTCATCTTATCATCCTCAATCTGATGGTCAAACTGAGATAGTAAATAAATGTTTGGAAGGATATTTTCGTTGTTTTGTATCTGATAAACAAACACAATGGGTCAAGTGGTTACCTCTCGCTGAATGGTGGTATAACACTTCCTTCCATACTGCAGCAAAAATGACCCCATTTATGGCACTTTATGGATATCATCCACCATTCATCACATCATCTTTAAGGGAAAATTCGAAGGTTCAAGCAGTGGAAGATCACATCGAGCATCAGCAAGAAGTTCTCCAACTCTTAAAGGATAACCTGAATTTAGCACAAAATCGAATGAAACAACAGGCAGATCAACATCGCAGCGAGAGAAGTTTTGATGTAGGAGATTGGGTATTTTTACGGCTACAACCATACAAACAAATGTCCCTCAAGCAAGCTAAGAAGGATAATAATTATCACCAAAGTACTATGGTCCTTACAAGGTGTAATTGCCAAAATATTGATACTATCAGTGGAATACCAAAGTGGAACTTCTTGCTTCTTGAATGCTCAGTTTTATCTTTAGTGCTGCAGCAGGTTATAGGTGAAAATCTTCAGAGTTCAAGAGCAATATTTCTGAACTTGATGAGGAAGAAGATGCATGGAACACAGGCGGTCCATGGAAACAAAACTAAATAATTCTGAGAGTTGATCAATTTCAGAGTATCTCATCAAGTGGAAGAACTTACCCATTGAAGATTCTACATGGGAGGATGAGAATCTTATACAAAACCACCCAGAGCTACTCAAGCGTTGAGGACAACGCTTTTTTTGAAGGAGAGGGGCATGTTAGGTCCCTATATTACTAGTTGAGTCCCTTATTGTTATTAGTGTAGCCCCCTTATTGTTACTATTGTACCCTTGTTACCCCAATATTGTTATTATTGTGCCCTTACATTATTATTGTTAGGTCAGCTAGGATTATATTGTGGGCCCATGGACTCCTGTATCTAGAAGGAGGTTTTGGTCATTTGTAACATCCAAGAATTGTTCATTTATGTAATGTATTAGAGGTTGCCCCCTCGAAGTGGCTGATTTCTAAGGCGTTGATCTCTCTTTTCTTCTATTTTTGGAGTTGGTTTCATAACAATCAAAAGGCCCTCGAACTTCTTCTATGCCTGAATAATCTAATAGCCTTATTATTCATAATCTAAGAAACATACATGTTCTTTCCCATTTTGGGGAATATTGAGGGGGATTAGGGATGGTAGAGCCCTCAAATGGTGGAAAGAAGGTTAGGGACCCAAAATCTGACATATCTGAAGCAAAATAACAGACACATTTTGAATTGGTAACTAGTAAACAACAATACATTAATAAAGTGCTTGAAGTGGTAGTCGCCCATGGGGGGATGATATCATGAAAGCACTCTCATTCAATTATGGAGGATTGGCAAGTTCCTCAAAGAAACTTGTCTTGAAGCATCTAATATCCATCCATAATCCCAAGTTAATTATTTTAGAGGAAACCCTAGGAGTCGGTGAGGAGGTAGTCGGACTCCTAGAATCTTTATTTGGTGCTTGGTAGTTCATTGCAATTGATGCATAGGGAAGATCTAGGGGTCTAACATTAGGTTGGTATTCCCAGCATATCAAACCTTTGAACATTTGGAGCATGAATTATGGCCTGAGGTTGGAGTTCCATGTAATAGATTTAAATCTTTCCTTTACTTTATTAAATTTGTATGGCCCCAATGGGGATCACAAATCATTCTAGGACTCTATTTTCTTGTCCTCTTTGCTTTAAAATAACAACTTGATCATTGGAGGGGACTTAAATTTCTCCCTATTGACTTGGATCCATGGGGGCCTAGAGTAGTCTCAAACCCCCTTACAGGATATTTTCTCCATCATCTGAATAAAATGATACTTATAGGCATTGATCCAACAAAGGTTAAACCTAACTAGAGGAACAGTTAGACTGACAAAGATAGAGTGGAAAATTTTTTAGACCGTATCCTGCTATATGGTATTGTTTCGACAATGGGTAGAAAGTGGGGGAGAATCTGATCACTCCCCTATACTTTTGGAGCTCAAACATGATAGTAAGAAACCTGGAAGTCCTTTCAAGGTGAGCTTTTCCTCGCTTCAAGAGGAGGAATTCATAAACTTGGTAAAGACCCATTGGACTAAAATTGAAGGAATAAATGGTAGATCAATGGTCAAACAGTTTGAACTAAATCTTTGGAATTTGAAAGATCATATAAAAGCATGGGAAAAATCAGAGCATGAAAATGAGGAAGTAGATCTTTCAATATTGGTGGAGCAAGAATTTCATGCCCTCTCAGATTTTAGCAAAGAAGGGTTTTCCAGTCTAGATTCCAAAGAAGCCCTCAAAGCTTTGGAAGAAAGGAAGAGTGATATTTTTGCTTCACGAGAAGCAGTTATGTGTCTCAAGAGCAGAGCGGTATGGTTCGAATGTGGCAATGAGAACACAAATTATTTTCAGGCATATGCTAAAGGAAGAAAAAAACATAATACAATTTGGAGTATGAGCGATCAAGAAGAAAGAGAAATTTCAGCATTTGAGGGTCTAGCCGAAATGGGTACGAATCACTTCAAGTCTCTCTTCAAGGAAGACCCACACTACTCAGTTGTGGACATCTTACAGGTATCTCGCTTGTTTCCCAGTTATGTCAGAGAAGAGGATATTGAGAACCTTTAGGCAAAAGTAACCACAGAGGATTTAAAGAGGTCTTTGCCATTTTTCAAAAAGATAAGAGTCCAGTGCCTGATGGATGGGAAGTTGAAACATTCTCCTCTCTTTTTGAAGTTTTTGGGTTTGATCTGTTCAAGGTGGTACATGAATCGAAGGACCAAGGAAGTGTGTTGGTAGTTTTCAACTCCACGTTTATAGCCCTTATCCCGAAGGGTGACAACCCATAGTCCTTTGAGGATTTTTTCCCGATTTCCCTGTGCAATAACATTTACAAGGTTATAGCAAAGACTATTGCAACAAAATCAAGCCTATTTTTCTCCAGGTTCATCTCAAAGGAACAATTCAAATTTTTAGAAGGAAGACAAATACATAAGCCATTGGGGCAACACAAGAAGGCATTCACAGTATGAAGATTCATCACCTAAAAGGGGCAATCTTTAAAACCGACCTTTCGAAAGCCTATGATCATGTTAGTTGGGTTTATCTCAGGCTCATCCTCACACATATTGTTTTCGTGCCCCCTTTTGTAAACTGGACCATGGGATTTATTCAATTTGTATCCTTCGCAATTCTTATCAACGGGTTAGCCTCTCCTTTTTTCCAGGCCTCTAAAGGAATAAGTCAGGGATGCCCTCTTGCTACTTTTCTTTTTATATTTGCAGTCAAAGGCCTTATCCTTTTACTTGTTGAGGAAAAAAGGAGAGGAGAATTTTGGGGGTTGAAGATAGCCACAGGTATGACCAATACCCATCTTATTTTTGTAGTAGATGACATTATCATATTTTGTAATGGATCCATTTGAGATGTTGACAAGTTGGTTGAAATCTTGGATGTGTTAAAAAAAGAAACTAGTATGCAAATAAACACTAAAAAATAATCCATATCATACTTAAATTTGGAAAATGAATAAAGAAGACACCTCTCACGAAAGTTCTCCTTTGAGATACGACGGTGTGAGGAAGGTCAAAAATACCTAGGATTTCACTTGAAACCAAAAAATTACTCAAAAAAGACTCGGGTTGGTTGTTAGTAAAACTTGAAAGGTGTGTCAAATCGAGGGAAGGGAGGTTGCAGGTCCTTGTAAAATCAGTATTGGAGGCCATTCCAGTATATTGGATGTCCCTTGCCCGAATCCCTAAAGGAGTGTTTGAAAAAGTTAGGAAATTATGTTTTTTCTTATTGTGGGTAGGACATAAATATTAGTTTGTGACTCCTGCGTAAAATGGCAGAGGATAACTTATGCGCCAAAAATTGCGGGAGGTTGGGGCCTGAAGAACATATACTCTTTTTCATCGACACTTGCATCTAAATGTGGGTGGAGACAAACACACATGGAAAAACTATGGACCCAAGTGGCTACAGGGAAATGCCTAGCCCCACAATCATTAGAGGACTAGATCTGCATGCCAAATAAGTCGAGAATAAATGTTTCAATAGTATGGAGAGCAATTCTAAACTCCTTTGATATAGTTGGCAAAGATATTGTTTAAAGAGTTGTAGATGAATTCCAACTTCGATTAGGCTTAGATCCATGGGCAAAAAGTGGGGATAGATATAGACTATCTGAATATCTATTCCTTTGGCTCAAGGGAAGGGGAATTACTAAACTATCACAAATATCAAATCACCATTTCTTTTCTCTCTCGCAATAGAATTGGAAGATGTTAAGAGAGATGGAACTAGTAGGACAATTTCGAGTAGAATGGTTTGATTATGTGAGCTCTCTTCAAGACACAAATGTTAGAATTACCGAAGCAAAGGGCGAGCCCATTTGGTCCTTCTCCCCTTCCGAACAATAGCCCCTAAAGTTGGGTTATTTTTATATTTATAAAAGGGGACAGAACATAGAGCACGTCTAGTGGTGGAACACTATTTGGAATTTGAAATGTTCGTTGAAGTCAAGGATTTTTATGTGGCCCCTCTTGTTAGGGAAAGATCCAACCCGGAATGTCATGCAAAAAAGAGCAAAATTTGGGCCAGGTTGATGCTGTATGTGTAGAACAACTGAAGAATCAATCAATCACTTATTCATTGATTGCTAATTTTCCAAAGCAACTTGGGCAACGTGTAATTCCTCAATTGGACCGGTTTGCACCTAGGAGGGTTTGAGAACAACAGAATGTTGGCAATCAAGGTAGCAAAGCCCCGCTACAGAGTAGATAAAAGTGTTACCTCTAATTGTATCATGGGGCATTTGGCTCGCTCGGAATAAGTGCATTTTCCAGGATATCCAAATTCCTTCATAAAAGATAAGGCCTCACAATATTATCCCACTTCCCTCGGTCCTCTTTAATATCTCAATTCCGCCATGCTAGGATGGAAAACCTACAAAAATATTCCCCCATGGGGATATTTTGATGGAGTCTCACAAAACACAAATCTTAGAAGCGAGGGAGGTTTCGTTCTTTTTATTTCATATGACCATATTTTTCATGTAAAAATGGGTTTTGGAAGAGGCACAAACAACCTGGCTTAACTTCTAGCACTCAAAACCCTCCTAGTCTTTACAAAGAATAAGGGATGTGATTGGTTGTAGTTTTTTGGGGACTCTTTGCTTATTATAAATTGGGTCAATGGGCATCATCAATGTACAAATTTTATTCTATTGCTTGTGCTACAAGACATATTGAGATTGAAATAAACATTCACTCTTTGCATTTGTGCTCATATATACAAGGAGTGAAGCCAATCGATAGATAGTCTTTCTAAACAAGGTCTGGACATGGCTAGGGGACCCTAGCACATCTATGATGAAGCAGATCCTGTAGCATCAGTAGAAGAAAGTTCCGTCCACAACTCACATCTCTTTTTTGTTTTTTTTGTTTCTCTTTATACTTAAGTTTATCAATTTGGACGAAAAAATTTATTGGTATATATTATGTCATATAAGAGTACCTATTATCTCTTGAATTTTATTATGGGACTTTATTTCAAAAAAAAATTGTACGGCCATGAGATCTATAGCTGGTTTTTTGATGTGTAGTCATGCATGTAAATGCCTCGTCTTAGAACTTGATTACAACATATTTTGTATGGAAATTTTGAGAGGGTTCTCTGCAAATCCTTTGGAATGCGCTCTTGCAGTGCATATATAGAATGTATTTTATTTTCGAATGAAATAAAATTATGACCCTTTTTCCTCAAAAAAAGTATACTTAGTAAAGCATGTAAATACCTTATATGAAATATTGCGACTTTTTTGGGGTGGTAGAAGTAGGAGGGTTTATTCTTTCACCGTGAAACAATAAAATTAAAATTTTGTTGTGGTTTAGGATAGTGAATGAATAATCACGCAGGAGCATATGACCCCTTTAAGGTTTAATGCTTGTTTAAGAAAGACATATCTCTTGTTTATCGATCATTGGAGATTCACAGTTTATCATTTGCGATTTAATTAAGGAGGTTCCTCCCAAAAAAATAGCCTTAAAGATAGGCCTTAAGAAGATATGGAGTATCCTAAAAAACTTATTTTTTATGAGCTCAGTCACATATTGACACAAAACAATACTATAACATGTTCCTTGGCTAGAGGAGGTACTTCATTAGGTCAAGGGACATTAAGAATCAATGAGAATCAATTTATTAAACCCCTACCATAATACATGATTGGACAATTAAATATGATTTTGGAGTGTCATTTGGAACTAAAGAGGAAGATTGTTCATGAAAGGAAACTTATTAAACGTGGGTGGTGGCAAGCGCCACTTGTAAGGTGTAATGTGAATATGTGCTTGAAGGCCATCAATTGAGGGGAGGGGAGGATTTGATCACCTCAACATTTAGTTATGTAAGAAGAAAAATTTAGAAGATTTAATTTTTAATGGGTTTGTAGTTGGTAGGTGATAGTTCTCTAACATATGATGGCAAAGGAAGGTAGTGAAATCAAGTATTTAGTGATGTGGGAGGTAACCTAAGTGCCAAGCTTGCTCACATCTCACATTAGCCAAATTTGTCTCAAAATTGGGATCTCTCTTATGAGGGGTAACACACTCTTGGAACCAACGACGTCAGAAAAGGGGGAGCAAGTGATCAGGGTTGGATCATTATATTGTTTTTCATCCATCTCGATGCTTTTAGAGTGGAAAAAGAAGAGGAATAAGCTCACAAGACCATTTTTATTGACAGGACTATTGTAGCCAAATTTGTACCTATTCCTTTTTTATATTTTGAAGTCTTTAAATATTGTTCTTATACATATCTCATTTGATACATAATTAGAAAATTGAATGCTTTCCTACAACTATTATTTGAATTCTGAAGATGTTTACCTGCGAATGATAGCGATCTCGCATCCTAAATTCAATATAAATGATCCATTATAACATCTTAATGCGGATATTGTAATTTTAAAATCATAAATCTATTAATGATTCACATAAATTGGGGTGTCAGGAGGGGGAGGGATTATCATTAATAGTGATGGAATAATTATTGAAAGGTATGCTTGGGGTTTGGGCAGGAAGACAAATAACCAATCAAAAGCCTATGGGTTATATTTCGGTCTCACTGTAGCCTAACAAAAATGAATTAAGGATATGAACATATTAGGATATTCTCTCTTGGTTATTAAACATATGAACACAAACACTGCAACCTAGAACAATAATTTAAATCACATACTAAAGAGAGATCTTGGCTTGCTTCCTTTCTTTGGGAATTTGCAGTTCTTTCATATCTTAATAAGCCTTAACAAGGAGGTGGATTTGCATCCAATTTTCCGTGCTAAATGAAGGAAAGTTGCAACCAGGTAAATGGAATTGAAGGCTACATTCTTATCCCCTAAACCTGAGAATGAAAGCCCTAATTTTGAAGATAAACCTCTCCTCCTTCCTCACTTCCCCATCCCCGAATCCCTGTTGTTGTCCACCTCCTCCGTCTCCTCATTCCCCCCCCCCCCACCCTCATCCTTCCGCTATCGCCCCACCCATCACATCATGCATCCTCTGTGGCATTCCATCGTCCTCCCTGTCTGGAAATTACTGTGCATCATACTTACCTCACTCTTGAATAGTGGTTGCATACCTCAGCAACTGAGGACACTTGGGCAAGGTGAAAGGCATAAATGTGAGAACTCTTGATGTTTCACTTTGTAACCGGGTTCGTAACATGAACTAACTAACCAAATTCATGTGATAATCCTTAGAGCGCGAGCCACAATTAATTCCTCATGACTAGAATGGATGGCTCGTGTGAGGGATATTTAATTTGCATCAGGTGGGAGTCGTTTCAAGCCTCAAGATAATCATGGCAATAAATTGGGTCCCTGGAGGTAATTATGCAATTTGTCAGCTCAGTCACTTCTATAAATTGGGGAATAAAGGTCTCAAATTATGCATTAGTAAGCACTCTGCTCTGAAGGTCATGGGTGGAAATATCCTCTGGCATTGTCAAAATTGTTTGTGGGAAATTCTGGCAGATGAGTGATGCCCGTGGGTTGAGTTAATTGTCGGTGAGTTCTAGTCTGGTGAGTGCTACTTGCCTGAGTTTATTGTCGAAGAAATAATTGTTGGGGATTATGAGTCGTGATACTATGTGCTTCTAGGAGAGGTGGTTTCAATTGGGTCTCTTTTTTTAGTTCCTATGTGTCAATTCGGGTCTTTGTTCCTCCTTAGTTCCATCTGGGCGTTATGGAGTCAATTGGGATATTTCTCCTCCTGTGTGGAAATTGAGACATCACCTCCCTAATTTGTTTCAATTGTATGTGAGTCCCTGTCTGATGTGTGCCATTTACTGGAGTTAATTGCTGAGGTAATTATTGTTGGGGGTCCTATGTTGTGCTATTGTGGGATTCTGGGCGTTGTGGTGCCAATTGGGTCATTGTTTATAATTCCTTTGAGTCAATTTGGGTCTCTACTCCTGTCTGGTGTATGTCATTCGTCAGAGTTAATTACAAATGAAATTATTGTTGGGGATCTTGTGTTGTGTTATTGTGGGATTCTAAGCATTGGGGTGCCAATTGGGTGACTGTTTATAGTTCCTTTGTGTCAATTTGGGTTTCTGCTCCTCTACAGTGCCATCTTGGTGTTGTGAATTAATTTGGGTTATTATCTCTCCTCGATGATTCTCGGGTCTTAGCCTCTACTCCTCGGTGGTATTTGGGTCTTGGGTTCTCCCTTGGTGTATCCCTTTCAAACAGACAACATGGCTACTGAAACTTGGGGATTTTGACATTGGCGATCAGGAAGGGTGGCCGGTCAGTCCGACCGGAAATGGGAGGAGTGTCCTCCTCTTGCCACTTTCTCCCCTCATGATTGTGGTCATTGTGAGCATGAGCATTATGAATTGAGGTTAGGTCTGGCCGGATTTCGGAAATGCGTTCAACAACAACATGAAGATGCTTGTGAAATGCATGAGAGAAGCATAGCAAAGAAGTAGAGGATTCATCAACTGGAAGATGAGGTGTATGCTCTGTGCAACCAAATTGAGGATCTGAAAATTCAAACAAATATTGTTGATAGAGTCAAGGCACTCATTATAGAATATATTTTCCATCTCTCTATAAAAACCCATACTTGATCCAAGATGGTCGCGAAGAACCCTCAAAACATGGAGGAATCTATTGGGATTGATCTCAAGAGACCTGCAGAACCGAAGGACCATATTTCCTCATTTTCAAGTGTTTTATGCTAAATTATAAATGTATTTTTCTCATAGGGTAGTATTGTAAGGCTTATCCTAGTACATATGTAAATGCCCAATCACATTTTGAATTTTTGAAAAGCAAATGGACTTGTGCATCTAGTCTACAAGCAAAGATGTCCTTGGATGGAATTGAAAACACATTGTAATCTCCCGTTTTTTTGCTGTGATCAGGCGTAGATTAGTATAATTTTACTACTCTTTACTATTTAAAAAAAAAACAATTCACGTAAACCTTGTGGCCTGAGTTAGAATTACTATCCACAAATCCTATTATTTTCCTATTATCTAAAAACCTCTTATAAATGCGTTGGATTTCATCTAGCAGCCTTTATGCATTATCATATGGAAACAAGAGGCCTTGTTAATGCCTCCACCTCCATCTGAAGCCATCTAAAAATTGGTATGAATCCACTATGAATCTAATCTAATGGTGATGATAAATGTCAGGTCGCAACTAGCACCTAACTTAAGATGGCGTTCACGACTCAAAATGATCGAACGATGCATGTCAACACTGATGCATGTCAACTGCCAAAGTGGAGCCTCCTTAACACCCCCTCTTCCACCTTAGAGAATCTAACAACAATAAAATAAGCCCATGAACATCTCATACCTTCTCTCAGGTCATAACTAGCGCATGTGTTTAAGGGTCATTGTTGCACCCGATATACCGTACGATCAAAATATTGATGGTCACATGGTCACATTTAATTCACATTCTCGTCACATTAAAACCTAATTAATGATAAATAAGGTGGTGAAATGTGAGGTAAATACATAGTGCATGAATGTTTAATTGATTTCAAACATAGGGAAATACACATTTTTCATTTTTGTGATTGTTGAGTTATGATTTATGGTCATCGCCTAATTGTTTTAGTCTCTCAACAGGAAGCCAAGGAAAAAATCTCGTAATACTGGTAAGTACACATAAAACTACCTCTAAGGGAAAATACTTGTTGTTAGCTTGTTTTCTCTCGAGGTCATAGGAAGTTAATGGTTCTCAATTCAACAAAGGAGGTTTCAATCGACCTTGTGACTAATATCGTAGATATGCAAGTAGTGAACACTGACATTTATATTTTGAGAAAATATTTTGAGACTGGGATTAATCATAGCACAGATGAATGTCTGATAAAGGCTAGATTCCTCTAGGCAACTTTGTAGTCTGTGCATTTCGATCGAGATACAATTCTGCTACTTGCTAAGAATTTACACCACAAGTAAGGAAACATTATATGTCGTGTGAAAAGCATTCCTTGAAATTTATCAACAATATTTAGCTAAGATATATTGGCAATATATTTTTTGACAAAGAACTAAATGAATAGTTCCTTTTTTGGGTTAATGAAGGAAAACTAAAGTTTTTGGAGAGTTTGCTTAAAAATCCCAATGATGTCTTTGAAGTCATCATTCCTATCTCATCCAAGTCTATTAAACCCTTATACCAACTCTTGGCTTCACTCCTAACAATTATTCAAGGGTATTCATACGATTTAAATATGGATGAGGCATTTTTTGTGTTTACGAGGGAAATATTGATGAACCCCGATGAAATTACGATCAACTTCCCACTATACTTAGCAAGGAATGTTTATGTCGACTTGAATACAGGTCCATGTTTTAATATCTTCAAACATTGCACTTATTTGGTACACCTGGTTTTATTTAATTATCGTGAGTATTATTCTAGCAATAAATTGATAAAAACAAATAAGGATGAGACAGGAAATGAAAAGGAGATTGATCGTTGGACTCAAATGTTGTATCTAGGTAGAATTTGTGGAAGTTATTCAAAATTCATAGATTTTTTCCCTTTCTATTTATAGGTTAAATTGTTACAAAAAACTCTTAATATGATATCAAAGGAGTCGAGGAGGATTTTATACTTGACAAAGGAAACCAATATTAGTTAGTGGTCCCTTTTACCTGACTACTTTTTCATCAGATCTTATGGTTATTAAGGAGAACCATATCGTTTGCCTAAGTTCATCCCTTCCTAACTAGTTTCTTTAGAACTTGCGAGACAACAAATACATCTTAATGAAATTCATTTTGTTTCGAGAAATAAAAATGCTTTGATTGTGGCACCTTTTTCCATAAGTCCTTTAATGATCAAACATAAAACTACCTTCGAAATGGGAATTATTATCTTTTAGTCTTGAAAAAGATATATTTTGGTTTTTTGATCCTTTGCAAATTATATCAAATGCAATAAAGTCGATTGGCCTAGTTGTATATGTACATGACCCAAAACCTGAGCTTGAAAAAATAGTCAGTACTGATGATTCTTCTCAAAATGATTGAAATCTAGCTGAAATGCAGGTATATGAAGTGGCCATGGTTGAGCCAGCTTGTGTCAAAACAAATCCTATGAAGAAAAGTATATCTTCATTAGTTTAGGAAGAAGGGTAGATTATTCATGCATAAACAAATGTTGTAAATGATAACCCTCAGGGTAATCCTCTGAATAGAAAGGAAGATGAAATAAATCTTCATGAAACACAGTTGTCAATAAAGATTGTAAAATATAACATTAATGATGATAAGGAATCAATTATTTTCCAAAGGACCAATGATGAATTTTTTAAATTGCTAGAAGATACATTGGAATAAACCAAACCAAAGGACTCTGGAGAGCATTCTATATCAATTCACAATATTGTAACCACCAAAAAACTTATAAAGGACAAAGGTAACAAATTAATGCTAGTTTCTGGAGAAACTAATGTCATAAATGATGTTGTGATGAAGGAAATGACTGCATATACAAAGTCGAGGTTTTTATCAAATAATGACTTCGATAATAATATGTTCAATTTGTTTGTCTCTCAACTAGGAACATATGCAAACACACAACTACTTGGTTCCAAAGCTACTTCCATTGACGTCAACCTATCCAAAGTAAATGATATTGATATAGTTGATTAGCACAGACAAACATGTGAGGTAGTTCCCAAGAGATCACTGAAATCTACGTCCAATAATAAAAAATATCAAACCATTATTACTAAGGTCCAACCATAGTTCAACCATGCTAAGGTTGCTATTAAAACTAGAGTTAATTAGATAAAGGATCTTGAAGACAAAATAATTCGCCAATTAGGCATGTTGAAAGATGATTCAGCAACTAAGAAACTTCCATAATATAAGGACAAAGAAATCAAGAGCTTACGGTTGAGTATGAAGAATCCAAATTACAATCTGACCAACTTGGTCGAGGCCTTTCAACGAAATTAATATCAAAATAAAAAGTTGCATGAAATGGAAAAATCATTTACTATAAATGATGTTCAATGCAAATAATTAAGGGACGAACTTGACAAGTTAATTAAAGAAAGAAAAGGGAGGGGAAAAATATACCTAGATGAAATACAAAAATACAAAAACACTCTTGATACAGGCTTGAAGGAAGACTCATTAGGAAATTTGGATCCTAATAAAGTGAAGCTATATGAAGCCAAAATTGATGAATTATAGGAGGATTTAAAAGAGAAGCAACAGGAAAGAGAAGAATTAGAAAAGAGTTGGAACAATTAGATCAAAAAGTCATTGAAGGATTACAGGCTATCTCTGTGAGTAAGGACGAAGAAATTCAATGTCTACAATTTTTTTTTCACATGCTACTTTGGGTAAGGATATCCTAATTGCGGCTAAAGAAAATATTTGGGGAATTATCAATGAGAAAATTCTCTAATTGAGGCCATATGCCAATATCTTAGGGGAATGTGAAAAAAAGATAATTTTAAATTTGAATATAGATATTAAGAAAATGAGTCCTCTAGTTGAAGAAAGATTAAAAGATGTTGATTCGATCATTGATTCTTTTATCTCTCTAACAGATCAGGAGTTGCAAGCACTAGATTTTTTGAACGCGGACAAGCGCATCATATTTATCACAATGGTCAAAGAGATTAAAAAGTTGATTCAAGAAAAAATGATCATATTGCTAAAATTATGGAAACCGTTGATAAGTTTAAGGCCAAATGGAACTATATACAGAGATTTAGCATCCCATCCCTTTGGACAAATACTAGTAGATAGTTGGAGAACAACCTTTCCGGGAAGCTTTAAAAAAAAGGTTAAACAAGACTTTAGATAATTCTTGTATAATGAGGAAGGGGCTATCTCTAGTTAGGTGATTGTGGATTCCTTTCTCAACGAATTTCGTATCTTAAAACTCTTGGTTAAAATGATACAATAGTTGTCAATTGCTAGGTACAAAATCAGATTGGAACTCATCATCACTCGGTCAAAGCTCAAAAACGTGGCATGGATATCAAACGTTGATTGGGATAAGTTCATGAAGTTTGAAAGAGGATTTGAGCAACTTGTTATGCCACCTCAGCTCCGCAGGCCATTATGCCAATTCCACCTTTACAACCTACTATCGAATAGATCGAGGAATTAATTACAAAATTCGTAGTCATCTTCCTTGACACAAAGAAGAAGAACATGTTGATTCCAAAGAATCAAGTACCAACTATCATTCCAAAAAATACATCAAAAGTTACTCAAAATTGCGTGAAAAACATGAATATTTTTCGAAGTTAATTTTTTTTGTTATGTTATTAATTTACGAGTTACAAATATGGTATTTTAAGACATATATCTAAAAATTTGTATATAATGACCTTGTTTCTCATTTGAGGGGGTCAACTTTTTGAGGAGAATAAACTTATGTTTTAACGGTGTGAATGCACTTGATGCATTGACTGATCATGATACTTTTATGATCTTATTTTATGCAATTTTGAGTATAACATCTCTACAATTTTCTTTCTATTTCTATCTTGTGTGATCATATATTGATTTACATTGTGGTTTACATAATTGACTTGATCAATTATTTAAATCATTTTACATTACTTGATCTTATCTCCTTTCTCCTTTCATATATAAATATTATGAGGGGTAGACGAAATAAGAAATTTATATGACTTGTTGTTAATTGAATTTCAAACGTTTGACATTGCCATTTTGTTACGACAATTCATGCAAATATATTTTACATTAATTATATCCTTTATCTATTTTTCCTTGTTATTAGTTTTGCAATTATTTGATATTCTTGTGTCTTAATATTTGTTAACAAAGTAATAATTGACCTAATAAGCATTGTCTTGTTACAGCCTACAAGAGTTTTGCTTGCCTAGTGATATTCATATTATCAATGGATGATCACATTCTTGACATCTATCTTTTATGTAATCGATGAAAAGTAATAACACTCGATATTATAATCTTTCAAACTTTTCATTATGACAAGTTATCAGTACAATATA
This sequence comes from Pinus albicaulis, assembly GCA_034641835.2. Taxonomy (NCBI): domain Eukaryota; kingdom Viridiplantae; phylum Streptophyta; class Pinopsida; order Pinales; family Pinaceae; genus Pinus; species Pinus albicaulis. The sequence continues at coordinate 1,314,422,967 of CM076581.1, read as the reverse complement.
TAAGCATAACTTGTTTTATCTTTTTCTTTTTTCTTCAGTAAATTAAATCATTATGTTCATTTCCAATTTTGTGAGATGTTATTTTCTTATTGCATAATTAAGGTTTTAATTTGTAATCAATAATTACGTGTGATATGTAAGTTTCTTCCACCTAGAGCTTTACCACTTTATACCTCTTTCTATGATATTAGAATATATTTTACAAACTAGTCGTGGGGAATAACCCTTGAGGTGAAGTGATACCAACCCTTTTTAACCTAAATTGGGAGGATTTTATCCTCATTGAATGTTTTTTTAGTTTTTCTTTGTTGTTGGAACAATTTAAGAACCTATAGGGATTCAATTTAGCAAATTGGGGTCTAAAACCTTCCGGAAGCATTTTGAGGTATCAAATGGAATTTTTCGGGGGCAAAAAATTGTTTGAAGTGTAGCACCTACTTTTCCTATTTTACACATAGATTTATTTCCAATTGCACAAGAATCACCTTAATCAGAGTTTGCATGCAAAAGTTATGCCATTTAGAAGTTGACCTTTCTGTTTCAACCACAATAATTTGAGAGGATGTCTCGTCAACCCCCATTATTCATAGGAAAGGGGCTATCCACGTGATCATGATGAATAAGACTCTAGAAAAGTCGATATTGCAACTCTAGTGAAGAGTTGAGGGAGCCAAACCCAACCACTAGTAGCCTATTGGGTTGTGTTATAACCAAACCACTAAGAGGAAAAGGAGTTCCATTCTTTTCAAGTGCATTTGTTCTATAGACGATGTTGTGGACAATTTTGTCACCCCCTAGAGACAGCCTAGAGTTGCCATAGACCAGTGCCTAGGACATCTTAATATAGCAAGGAGCTCTTCATATAGCTTGGGTTGTCAATCCAAAAGCTCACTTACTATCTCTTGTTTGAACAAGGAAATTAGTTTTGAATGGGACCAATCTCTCTCAGAAGCTGATACAAAGATAAGAATAGTGTAGGGACATCATGTAAAACTCCAATACAAAGGCATTAGACAGTTAAGAGACAGCTTACTGTAAAGAGGGCCAGTTCAAATAATATATCACAGAAATCAAATATCAGGAAGTGAGTGCAGTGAGGAAACATAGAGAAGATATTAGTTAACATGAGACTGATACCCAGATACACAACAAAACCACATAAGGGCATATTAATTTATGAATCCTTATATGACAATGGCGTTTTAAAAGCACCCTCCTCAAGTAACTAATATAGCAGAAAATATGGAAAAGATGAACATGGAACAGTATATCATGACTAGGCCTATTTAAAGTGCTTGACTAATTCCAGAAAGGGCACCAACAAGGATGAATCCTTACTGCAAACTAGTGAGCCACTCGCATTCTAGAACATGATATGAGAAGATAAATAGCATGAAATGAGATATTGTATTAACACATAAGAGAAATTACATACTGTGAGATACCAAAGACCAGAATCCTCATTACAGTTATAACTCCTCCTCACTGAGACCCTACGGGTTCTGAACCTTCTACAGAAGTATTACAAAATGTATACAAAAACCTTTTCACTGCACAGTTTGCTGATAGAAATCTGGAACCCCTACAATGTCTTCTTTTCGGGCCTTTATAGAAAAGATAGAGAATTCTTGAGAAGGAGGTAGATGAAGTACATTTAATGACTCAATTTGAATAAAATGGCGGAAAACATTCGCGCCCACTCTATGAATGACCAACTATAAATGACTGTACTTTATAATCTGTCTATAGAAATAAATGCTGGGAGATGAAGATCTCCTTATATACATGACCCAAATAATAAAATATACATCGTTCTGCCTCTTACTGAAAGAGAGAAAATCTGCTGTCATAAAATCCTGAGACAGTCTGCAATTCTGTACTGTACTCTCGACCTTTAGCTTTGAATTTTAAATCTTGGACCTTTAATGTAGGGCGAAGCGTCCCTTGATTTTCTCTGGAGGGTTCTGTAGGTTCATATCTTTGTCTTCTTTAATGATGGTCATTTCTCACACCTACCCTCGGCTTCTTCTTTAAATTTCACCAGCAGAATGTTGTCCTTCGACATGCTTTTTAACCTCTGCAATGGAGGCGATAAATTATGAGGCCTCTTTGTCATCTTAAAACCTGCAAAACCCACAAAACATCAGAGAAAACAGACACAGAGGCAAGGAGCGTGGAGGTGGAGATGATAATGACGTCATGGACATGAACCGATAACAGGAACACGCAGGGTGGCGGAAGAAAAACAATGGAGGTTTTGACAAATAGACGAAACTCGGATTTTCTACGTAACACAGTCTGGACGTGAGGAATGAATAACGACAAATACGAATAAAAACACATAAACACACACATATATATATATATATATATATATATATGGCAGGGAGGAATATTACGGATGCGCAAGGCCAAAACACGTGGATGTACGGGGGACAGATGGAAAGACAACGTGGCAGCGGAATCGACAGACGGGGAAACTGATTGCTGGCCGTTGGATTAAGATCACAAATCAACGGCTGGAAGTCGATGGGGGCAACATGATGGTGGGCCATAGGGCACGCCGGACACGAATTAACGGGAGAGTAAGTTTAGAAGATCTCTGCCGTCGGATTGAGATCAGCGGATCTGACGGTTCAAACGAATTCCGCTGCCCGGCGATTGTACAGACCTTAACGCGCGGGGAAAGCGGTTTCTTGGGCCCGTACAAGAGACGTGTGGCGCATTCTTAATGGAATCGCTGCCCCCATGGTAAATACCGCCGACTCAGTGGAAATGGTGCGGGATTTACCGCCGGTTTTCTGCGCGCGGGGCCCTCCACATAAAACAAACGCCGCTCCGTTGATTGAATTTGATCGGACGGCTGCCATTGCGCCCGAAACATAAAACAATAAGCCCCCTTTCTTTTTAGCTTGTAGTCTTCAGGCTCGGGTCATGTGGTAGTCAAAGCACGGGGGGCTAAGATCCTAGAACTGGGGCTCGATAAGTTTAAACTTTGGGTTTTAAGCCTTTGTAGAGCGGATTTTCGGGCGGAAACAGTAATATCAAACAGGAGCGTGAGATTTTAGGCCACGGTGGGGGCTTTGAAATGGATTTGAATGGGGCAGCAGGCCAAAATTCATAGGCAGGGGTAAATATGTACAACAGACGAGAAGAGTAATCGATAGGGATAGGGAGAGAGAATATAGAGAGGAATTTTGCACTTAAGTATCCCATATGACACATGCCTTACTTCTTTGTACTGACAACCATTTTATATTTATAGAAAGAGAGCAAAACAACCTCATATTCCACCTGTGTTTTCTTCCAAAAGGGTTTCCCAGGTTATATCTTATGTCAATCAGGGTTAGTGAGTTTTCATTTTGTTGTTTTCTATTTTATGCATAATTATAATTTTCATGCATGCACAATATGCACTAATTTATAGATCCAAAAATCTAAAGATAAAATAAACCCTCATAGTGTAGATTTTGGATTTTCAAGTATAATTTATCAGATTTGTTATGACGAAAGGTCCAGTGGAATTTCCACGGCAATTTACAGATCAAATTGGTGCCAAAGTAGGTTTCTTTGGGTATATTGTGGATATTTGTAGGGGTTATATATTATCTAAGCAAAAAAACATAAAACCTTAATCATGGGCTACAAATCGTTGAATAAATCTCGTCTTCCTCCAGTGGAGAGGTTTTCATAGTTGGAAGCACAAGTTGCATATATAAACAATAACATGAATCTCTTCATGGCGGCCCTGACCAATAAGCTCAAGATATTTAGATAAAATGGGAGTTATAATGCAAAGGTCCAATCAGAGGGGAGGTGAGGGGATTAGGTAGAAACAAAGGATGAGTTGAAGAAAGGACCCGAAAAAGGATCAACCAAGTTCAAGTATCATGAACCATTCACATTCCTTATTAAAAATGGAAGTAGAAGTTGATGTTAAGATGTATCAAGGTGAGATCGATGCTCTAAAGACAAATCGTTGGTTCAAAAATTAGAAGTTTATTTCAATGTTCATCATATAGAGGAAGAATAGAAGAATTAATTCGAGCGACTGAAATTAGATTTCCATGTCCTAACCTGGTGGAAAAGCCACACGAAGACCTTGAGGTTGGAGGGATATCCTCCAGTGACTAAGTGTGAGGAATTAAAAGCATCTTAAAGTCAAAATTTTACCCTATCGAGTATGTATGTGACCACTGTATCCAATGGCACTACTTCATGTAGAAGCAAGGGAAGATTGTACAAGAGTAAACCAGAGAATTTAGAAAGATGGCCATAATGCTTGGTATCTCCCCAAAGAACCCAAAAGTGCTCCTCTCAAGTGTCTAGGGGGTCTACATAGCGATCTATGGAAACAAGGCTTGTGTACAGGCACAATACCTATTAATTTTTCTTAGAGCTATATTGTTCTTTGATTTGATAACTGCATTTCAACATTTGCATGTTAAATTCACCCCATTGGATCATGTCCTAATTTAGATTTACAACATTATTCAGCAACATATGCAATTATATAGAAAGAACAACATCATCATCAATTCATCAGGACATAAAGAAACAATAGAAGAAAATCATTCACACATAGAGACACCAGGATTGGTTAGAGATCAGGGAAAAATCCATTACGGGGAAAACCCTTTCAAATTATTATTCTTATTAGGTTTTTATTGAATGATCCAACAAAGAGAGAGTACAATGATCTATATCTTTCATCATAATCTTGTCCAAAAAATTCAACTAGACAATATCCATGAGATGAACCCAACCATGCTAATAATCCAAAAACCCTGATTCAGGAACCTGTAGTCTACAATCACTGTCTGTATTCAACTACCAAACTCAACGGTCAACGGGTGAAAACTTCAGTCAACTGAAAAATTCAACCTTTAGGTTCCAGTCGCTAGGAATATGTGTCATGAATGTGACTAAAAGGTTTCATTCAAAATTTCTCCATGAAATTCCTACGACTATAGTCAAAATTTATCCATGATATGCATGTGAATGAGACTCAAAACCCTAAGAACATAGATGTGAGCTTTGAACCATGTAATTTCGGACATGTGCGATTCAATTTTTGCGAACTACCTCAGACCTGTGCAAGCCAAAACAAGATAGAGAATAGAAGAATAATCCAAGATGAGGTCCAAATGAGGTCGAGGTCACTTGTATTTATAGCCTTCCAAGGGTATCCAATTTGATTTTAGGTCGACCTAATCAAATGTGGATATGTGGGTTTTAATTAAAAGATACACTTTTCCTTGTCCAAATTAACGGCTTCAATAGTCAAAATTGGTCCTCTTGAAAAGAGGAATCTCGTGCCGTGGTTGGAATTTATCATTGAGCTGCCAAATTAACACTCCCTCTCAACTAGGGAGAAATTCCAACTGCATCACGTAATCATCGTAAGTATCTTGTCATCAAATCATATTGTGCCTCCAGTATCTTGTCATCAAATGGCATCACTTCTCATCTCATTTCATCTATGCTTATTCATGCTCATCCCTTGATTTTTCCTACTCATATGTTGAACATTATCGAATCTAAAAGAAGAAGAATTTGACATCGGAGGGGAGCCTAAGCTACCACCCTCTATCACGTCAGAGAACACATCTCATTTTGAAACAATATCAGAGAGCACATCTCAACTTGAAACTACATTGGGGAGCACATCTCAACCTGGAATCATTGCTAGTGGGGAGCCCAATTCTACCACCTGGGAAACATCATAGAGTTATCATCAGGGAGCACATCTCAACCTGAAACCACATTAGGGGGCACATATTAACCTAAAATATCAGGGGGTAGCATTACATCTCCAATCGCATATTTATTAATAAGTGATATAGGTAATCACATCTCAACCCACCATATTTCCCATTGACCTTCCTAATAATGACACTCAATAGTCATGTGGTAGAAAACCTACATCATAATTCGAGCTTGGGTGAGATACCTGAGTTACCAAAGGTAAAAATCACACACCCCTAAGTCCTCAACCCGTTAGCCATATGGAGAGGGATAATCCCAACAAGCCTGCCTTATGGGTATGATGCCAACTAGGGTATACTATGCTAGACCAAGATAGGGGGATATACTTGACTTGTCAAAATAGACAAGTATCACACACACCCTATGGGTGACAATAAGGGAGATACTTGACCTAATTCAAGAGTAGGGATCACACACACCTATTGTCTAAAGTTCCCTCAACCCCAGGAGCTCTCCACCTCAATTCCACACCTTGGGAGCCCAGACATGGGGGAAGAGTTGGATCAATGTTCTCGATTAGTCCTGCCCTTTATAGATCAGAAACATATCATCATGCTCATATATGGTAATCATCATGTCTCAATAGTAGCAGTATCATGTTCATATAGGATATCAAATCAAATATCAGATTAGAACACACACCAAAAAAAAATAAAAATAAATAAAAATAAATTAAAAAATTAAAAAATAAAAAAAAAAAATTAAGAAAAAAAAAATAAAAAATAAAAAATGAGTAGTCTTTAAAAGTGACTTTTTGGAAAGTTTTCTGGTTTTTTCCGATCTAATTTGTCTAGAATTTGCTAGAGATTCATTGAAATCACAAGTTTGACAAATGAACTCTTCACAATCAAAGTTCTTTGGGAGTTTTTGAGGGCTTTGAATCCATATATGTGTTGAAGTCCTGAGCTGTCCTCCTGTTTTACAACCTTTTATCACTACTTCCATCTTTTTCATAATAATTTTGCTATATTTCCAAGCTACCAGGTCATTTCGGTCATTCTCACACACATTAAAAGGTATCATTTATTCACTGCTTATAATTTGTAGTTTTTTTGTGAAAATTAATGAAAACATTCATAAATTTATTGAAATGAACAAATTCAACGGCCCATCCTGTGGTTAGACAGGTTTCCCTGAGCCTGAATATGAACAAGAAATATGGATAGAAACCAAATGTTGAGCATATGGATGACCACCTATTGCACCTACCTGGAAGGTCATAGAGCATGATAAATTGGTTGGTCAAACTATAAGTCAACTCTGGTTCTAACCGTCTAACCTTACACAGAGTTTGAAGGCAAGCAATTTCATTAACAAATGAGTGTGGAATTGAACAAGAAAATCTTGGGTCTAAAGTAGAGGACGTGTCAGAAATAAATCTTCCCATGATTTCCTCTTATCGTAGCAAATCATGAGAAGCATGTTTCCCATTGTCATTTGAAAATTTATTTGTTATTTGAAAAACTAGTTTCTTGGCTCGAATGTATTTGAAGTTGTTAGGTTAGGATATTATAAATTTCCTTGCAATCAAAGACAATAATAATTTCGGTTAAACTTGATGGAAGTAAAGTTGAGACCTCTACCAGTTATCCTCCTTTCAAAGGAATTGTCCTAGGTGAAGGACAAAACTCAGCTAATGCCTATCCCATTGTACAAAAGGAAAATCTTGTAGGGATAGAAAGGAGAGTACAAACGATCAGTGAACAAATAAATTGGACAAACACTGCTGTTACTAGTCTAGAGAAAAATATGGCTAAAGCTGTCATAGTTAAAGAACAGATAGACAAAGTCCATGTTTCTATCAATGATGTAAATAATGTTTTGAATTCTGTACAGTATAATGCTGCTGCTGCCAAAGATTATTCTATAGAATCTTTTAAGAAGATAGATGAAGTAGAAAATTGTGTTATAGAGAATTCTATTTCTACTCGGCATTTGATTTCTAATCTGTCTGACAAAGTCGACATAATGAGTTTGAAGAAGGTTGATAAGCCAATTCCAACTTCTTTTTTGACAAAAGGGAAAACTATACATACTCATGAACTTAGTGAAAGTCCGGTCTCTAAGTTTGCCTTTCTTCTCCCAAAAGAAGTTGTTGAGTTTGACAAACCAAAACAGTCAGAAAAGATTACCATTAAGGATCTTTCTGAATCTGATACTGAGCACCATGTCCTCCCTGTCTATGAGCCATTGGAACCCCAGTTTAGCAGACATACTGCTCCTGACTTATATGGTGTTGGCAAGAGTCCCCCATGAGAAATATTCCATGCAGATAGTCATCAAGAATGGAATATAGATAATTTGACTACTGCATAGATCAGGCAGATGCTTGATCAAATGATCACAGAGTATAAACTCGTGTGTGTCAGGCAAATCTGAAGTTGAAGCTTGTAAAACATTAATCCAATGTTTTACGGGTACACTTGCCAGGTGGTGGGAACTTGAATCTTCTCCAGCTTTGCTTGATAAATTGGAGAAGGAAACATTGAAAGATGAGCAGGGTGATATCAAATTCAATCCAGATGGCACTGCACAGAATAACATGATAGGTGCGTTGACTGCTCTCATCCAAGAACATTTTTGTGGAACTGATATTACACTTTCAGATAAGCATGAAATGGTATTAATGAATCTGAAGTGTAGAAATATTAATCAGTTTGAAGACTTCCACAGAGACTGGATCCAAAGAATATTTTGGGTTAAGGAACCAGCGAATGTTTTGTGGAAACAAGTATACCTTGCAGCCCTTCCTTCAAAATTAGTTGATATACTAAAGCTGCAAGAAGTCTTCCCATTACCCCTTGAAGTTTATCTATGGGGAGAAATCTACTCTATCATCACTAAGGTGTTGATAAGTCTTTGTACCAGCTCTAAGATGACCAAGTCTATTGACAAATTAAATAAATTTCCTGGTACTAAATCTTTCTGCAGTAAATATGGAATAACTGTTAATGATCCCTTGGTCACTCACAGGAAGACAAAAAGAAAAGCAAAGAAGGCTCAAAGAAGATCCAGAGCCACTACATACAGATTGAGCTCTGAAAAGCGACGCGAGCTCCGTCCTCAAAAAAGAAGATCCACGAAAGGCAGAAAAGGTTATTATCGGAATAACCCAAAGACTCATTATTATAATCCTATGGACATCAAGCCTAGAGATGCTAAAGTTGAAAAAATGAAAGGTGTTGTCTGTTGGCTTTGTGGTCAACCTGGCCACACATCTAATATATGTCCTACAGCTCTCGAGTCTAAACGCGGTCTTGGCAAGAAATCCCAGTCTAAACGACCCCAACAGGCTAATTCTAGCTCTGCAATAAAAATTGAAGACCGCTGCCGTCATTGCCATTCTGCCTTCCATAAATCTGAAGACTGTCATAATCGTCTTGCTATTCAGCAAGCTGCTGAAGAGTCTGCTTCTTCCTCTAACTCTTCTGGTTCTTATTCTTCTGATGAACATGAAGTTCATGCTTACTGTCAGTGTTCTGATTCACAGTCTTGTCATTGTGACTGTTCTGATAGTGATTAAGATGATTCCTCAGACACTTCTCTTCCAGACGAATTCTCTGGTAAATTAAAAGTCCTCATGGCCCAAACAGATGAAAGTGACATGAAAGCCTTTGCTCAAATCCGTGCCATGGAGGATGGGGATTTGAAATCCGCCTTATTACAGGCATTTATGAAGCATGGTACTGGCTCCTCCAGTACATCCTCTGCTAAGAAGCCTAACTTTGTTGATGCTTCTTATGATCGCAATACTAGATCGTATCTCCAACATAATTCTAGCAAAGCTCGTACACTCACTTTGGGGGAGGTGAGTAGGGAGATACATAATATGAAATCTGAGATTGCTGTTCTAAAAACAGAAATAGTTGAACTTAAAAAGAATAAACAGGTTGTAGCCTCTCCTGTTTCTTCTCCTGTGTTTTCTGGTAAGAAAACGAGCTATACTCTGCATGGTTTTCCTCCTAAAAACACTAAAGATGTTGAGGTTGCAAAAGGACATCCTGATCCAAGTATGGGAATTCGAGATATGCATCTCTTTACTATCCAGTACCAACAACACCATGTTAATACTACAGTATGGGTTAAAGGTAAAGAGTATAATTTAAGAACATTGATTGATTCTGGATCAGATGTAAACATGTTCTCCAAAAAGGCTATTCCTTCAAGATATTGGGTTTCTGCTACCCGAAAACTCTCTGGTTTAGGAAAAATGACTTTAGAATATGAAGTTCCAGAAGCTGCAGTGTGCTTTGAAGACAGATGCGTCAGGATGAAATTTGCTATGGGAGATATCCCAGTTGATTGCATTCTTGGAAATATATTTCTTGCTGCAGTTGAGCCTCATGGTTCTGTAAGGCTCCATGATAACAAAGCTGGTTACTTCATTACTGTAAAAGGCAAAAGATTTAACTTGCCTTATATTTCTAATATCAGAAGATCTAATATGGTGCAGGCCATGCAGGAAGAGCTACACAAAGCAGAAACTAGTCTTATAGAACTCAAAGATCATAAAAATATGATCAGAATTGAAGATCAACTGAGTTCTCCACAGATTCAGAGACAGATCTCTGAAATACAGAAATAGTTTGAACAGACCTGCTGCTTAGAAGAACCAAATGCATTTTGGCATCGAAAGCAACACTATGTTGAATTGCCCTACAAGGAAGGATATGCAGGCAAAGCATGTAAATCCAGAGCTATTTCTATGTCAAAGGAATACAGACAGCTCTGCGAAAAGGAAATAAATCAGCTTTTACAAATAAAGCTAATCAGGGAGTCTAACAGTCCATGGAACTGTTACGGCTTCTATGTTAACAAAAGAAGCAAACAGATTAGAGGAATTCCTAGACTTGTTATAAATTACAAACCTCTTAATATTGTTCTTGCAGATGACACATATCCTATCCCGCATAAAGGAGATCTACTGCGCAGGATAGCTAAAGCCAAAGTGTTTTCAAAGTTTGACCTAAAGTTTGGTTTCTGGCAAGTTGCCATCAAAGAAGAAGACAAGTGGAAAACAACATTCAGTGTACCAGCAGGACACTACGAATGGAATGTTATGCCATTTGGGTTGAAGCATGCACCTTCAAAATTCCAGAAGGTAATGGATTCAATTTTTAAACCTTATAGTGAATGGCTGCTTGCTTATATTGATGATCTCCTAGTATTTTCAAAGAATCTCCAAGACCATTTTAAACACTTGAGAATTCTTATGAGGTTGGTCCAGAAAAATGGTTTGGTCATAAGTAAGAAAAAGATGGAACTATGTAGGACCAAGATAAAAATTTTGGGTCATAGCAAAGAAAATGGACAAATTGCTTTACAGAAACATGCTATTGAGTTTGCAGATAAATTTCCAGACATCATTCTGGATAAAACTCAGTTGCAGAGATTTTTAGGATGTTTAAATTATGTGAGCAATTTTCTACCTGATCAGGTTTATGAATTACTTACCTGTATTGTCCCTCAGTGCTTTGGCGAACCTCTGGCGATCAAAAACAAGACAATACTACCTTAGTGGACATTTCATAAAGCTCAGAGTTACAGTTCTTGAAGATGCGGAATAGAAAAAACTTTCTCTCTTTATTGATATTTAGAATGATTTTACAATCAGATTACAGACTTTAAGGACTCAGATCTCTTTCCAGAGATTGACTGCAGTGGCATTTACCAGATTTGCTACTCAATAGATGAGCGAGCGTTACTGGAGGCTATCTGGCCAGTAGCAGACTCTGTCTCAGATTTCTGTACAAACACACAAACTTTACAGACAAACTCAATCTATGATCAGGCCACTTTAGGTTCTTGCCTATGCCGAGCACATAGACACGCAGGCTTCTCTGATCACCTAAGGACTTTGAGTCTTAGCACCGTGATGCAAGCAGATCGCAAAACTTTGCGCAGATGCAGAGCAGGGAGCTTCGGCTCAACTTAAACACAAAACGACTCTAGACACTCTAACACTCCAACTCCGAATGCGAATGAATGAGCCTTAACCCTCCTTATATAGGAATTGAGGGGGGACAAACATTCAATCGATCCGTTGGATGACAAACACGTGAATCATGGTTTTCGGGTAACACCGAAGTGACATCCGCACCGAGATTCGTCCATCCGACACTATCATGTGAAATGTGTGTGGAGTACACTGTGGATACCTTTTCTGTACAAGGCCCACGAGGAAACATTACTTATTACAAACACAGAGGATGCTTTTTAAAACAGGTGAAAAGCCCTCGGGAAAAGACCTATCACTGTAAATCCGTGACTGGGTATCATTACACCATGGATACTTTTGTTCAGCGGAGCCCACTAGAACCGCTTGTATTGTTATCTGGTGGTTCATCAATTATTTGTAAAAATGGAAATCTATACTTATAATTTTCATCCCATTGTTTGGTATAGATCCTTCTTACTACCATTGGCTTGTTCAAAATTATCTGATGCTTGATTTTGGTTAGGACTAGCCAATAATTGTGCTGCATCATATGTTGCTTTAAGATTAGTCTACCATCAAGTCTTAATAGTGATCCAACATCAGGGAAAGCTTGATGATCACATTCATCTTCTTCACAAAGATCACATCTGCTTTGGTACCAGTTTTCATAAAGAGTGGGGTCCATGGAGGTAGGACTGAGCTCGTAGTCATTCCACCAATCTTGAAACCAACTTGCTTGATGGCAGTTTTGCATTATTCCGATGGCACCAAATTTGATCTTGGTGTAGTGGGTTTCTCTTTTTCCATCTCTATTCATTAGGTCCCACCATAATTTCTTGTAACCTGCAAAATCATATATTGTGTTAGGAAAAATCAGGTTTGGATTATTACCTGGCCATTGATTGAAGCGGGTCCAGGTCCAAGCAGGTTCTCTTGTACGATGAATGGCAAACCATTCATAATAGATTCTTGATCTGTCACCTCCACCAGTGCATGTGACAGATATGTCATGAAAATCTTCGGATAGGGATTCTTTTGCTTCCCAGGCTTTATTTATGCTGTGGGAATAAACTTTATCATGGATCCACTGGCTGCCTTTTGGATACACATGCCTTTCGGGCACTAGATGCTGGATATCTGTATGGTTTTGGAGATTCGCATCTAATATTTTTGTATTCCACAGTTGCCAAGTAGGCTGCCATTTTTCTTTATAGACGGTCCATGACTCATCTTCTGAATATGCCTGAGAGTTTCTTTTTGACCAACTTGATCCCATTCTGTAATGATGACCATTACATGGGCTTCAGAGTCATTATTTTGTTCTTGTTGCTGGATGAATTCTCTACTGAGAAAATATGGCAAGAAATTCTCAAAACCCTTTATGTGTTCTACTTTAAAAGTAAAATTTGCGAAGAGTGCCTGCCATCTTGCAAATTTGGCATCTTTAGGATTCTTTATTTCTTTAGAAATGACTTTGTCAAGTGCCTTAGCATCAGTTCTCAGTAGGAAGAACTTATTTTCCAGATGAATAGAAAACTTACTGACGCAATTCCATGCAGCTTTAACCTCTTTTTCAATCGGGGCATAATTCTTCTCAGCTTTGTTCCAAACCCCAGATGCATACTGCACGACTTGTTCTTCATGTTTCTGGCTCTCCTTATCTGGCCTCTGTTTGAGAACACCTCCCCAACCAATATTGCTGGCATCTGATTCAACAATCTTGAAAGAATTTTCATCGGCAACATAAAGAATTGGAAGGCTTTTAACCTTGGATTTAATATTTATGACAGCTGATGTATGTTCATCAGTCCAAGGTTTAGGATTCTTTCTCAGTCTCTGATTGAGCAGAGACCTGTCAGTAGCACAGTCAGAATATAAATTGCTCACATAATTTAAACATCCTAAAAATCTCTGCAACTGAGTTTTATCCAGAATGATGTCTGGAAATTTATCTGCAAACTCAAGAGCATGTTTCTGTAAAGCAATTTGTCCATTTTCTATGCTATGACCCAAAAATTTTATCTTGGTCCTACATAGTTCCATCTTTTTCTTACTTAGGACCAAACCATTTTTCTGGACCAACCTCATAAGAATTCTCAAGTGTTTAAAATGGTCCTGGAGATTCTTTGAAAATACTAGGAGATCATCAATATAAGCAAGCAGCCATTCACTGTAAGGTTTAAAAATTGAATCCATTACCTTCTGGAATTTTGAAGGTGCGTGCTTCAACCCAAATGGCATAACATTCCATTCGTAGTGTCCTGCTGGTACACTGAATGTTGTTTTCCACTTGTCTTCTTCTTTGATGGCAACTTGCCAGAAACCAGACTTTAGGTCAAACTTTGAAAACACTTTGGCTTCAGCTATCCTGCGCAGTAGATCTCCTTTATGCGGGATAGGATAGGTGTCATCTGCAAGAACAGTATTAAGAGGTTTGTAATTTATAACAAGTCTAGGAATTCCTCTAATCTGTTCGCTTCTTTTGTTAACATAGAATCCGTAACAGTTCCATGGACTGTTAGACTCCCTGATCAGCTTTCTTTGTAAAAGCTGATTTATTTCCTTTTCGCAGAGCTGTCTGTATTCCTTTGACATAGAAATAGCTCTGGATTTACATGCTTTGCCCGTATATCCTTCCTTGTAGGGCAATTCAACATAGTGCTTCTTTCGATGCCAAAATGCATTTGGTTCTTCTGAGCAGCAGGTCTGTTCAAACTGTTTTTGTATTTCAGAGATCTGTCTCTGAATCTGTGGAGAACTCAATTGATCTTCAATTCTGATCATATTTTTATGATCTTTGAGTTCTGTAAGACTAGTTTCTGCTTTGTGCAGCTCTTCCTGCAGCCTGCACCACTTTGTTGTTCACTATACTGCGAATGTATTAGTGAGTTAACTTGTTAATCTTAGTTCGAACGCGCTCAAGCTCGACAGGAGCCCCCCCTGAAGAGTTTGTGAGGTTGTATTATTTCCATTTCATTTCTTTTACAAAGCATTAGTTTCATTCTGCTCTGATTTCTGAATTTGTTTTATTGCTTCATTTCACTCCATTAAGCATTAGTCTCATACTCAGTTTATTTCTTTGTTCTGCAAAAGGTTGAGCGCTCATTTAAAAGACAAAAACACTAAAAACATTTTATTTCTTAGTTGTTTACTTGAATTGATAGCTTAATCTAAGATTTAATGTTAGTTTGCATTGATTTTAGTTGAAATGACGCACAATAGTAAATAGTAATCTTAGTAAGACTTGGATTTCCTTTCCAAGTTTTTAGTTTTAGATTTCAAATTGATCATTAACATAAAGTTCCATTATGTCCATTAGCACAATATTTTAATTTTGTTTATTTAGCATAGAATTTAACTATCCTCATTAATATAGCAATTCAAGTTCATTCATTAGAATAAGATTTCAATTTTATTCCATAGCATAAGTTTGATATTTCATTCTACTCTTTATAATAGAATTTTAATTCAGTTCTTAGCAAAATTATTTTGATTCTTCTCTTAGCATAGTTGTTTTCAAAAGTCTGCTAGAAAGAATACGTGTGTTCATTTAACAAGAATGAATTTTGAGTAATTGCATTTTACATTTTCTTTAGATTTAGAACACTTAATAGGAAAATAATCCTCCTAGCACATATAGTGCACATACACTTCATAAGAATCTGATCCCAGAGTTTGACAATTTAATGACATAATTTATCTATCAATTAAATCACCCAACATAATGCAGTAAAAGAACCAGTTTAAACAACATAAATTAATATTTGGTCACAATTTCTTCCGTTGTATTCCAGCCAAAAATATGCTAGAAACTCCAAAAAGTTGCACTTAAAGACTACTCCAAATAGAAATAAATAAAATTTGAAATAAAATGTGACGTGTATGGGGAGTGGGATGTCTCGCATAACCCCTCTATCCACTTATAACAAGCCAACAAGGAGGGCGATGCTCGACATCGTACTACCGCCCACTCGTGACCGGGTGGGCAGAGGGGCAATGTCGCACATCACCCTCCCCCACTCTCCACACACGTCTTTTAACTGTGAGCATGAGGAGTAGGGGAGGGAGATGGCACCGCGAGTGGGTGAAGGGGGAATTTCAGACATTGCCCTCCCTCCCTCTCCACACACGTCTTTTAACAGTGAGCATGGGGAGTAGGGGAGGGCCCACCCCCACTCCCACACACAATGAATGAATGAATGATGTGTTTTAATCATGTCCACGAGCCAAAAAAGAAAAGTTTACACAATCCAAAACACTGAACCTAATTCTCCTTTTTTTACGTTTCTCGAATCCTCTATTGTGTATCTTGACTGGGAAATCTGCGACTCTTATTATATCCTCTTCTTTAAAATAATTACTTATGTTGTTCACTTTTAGTGTCTCAATAAAATCAATCCGAGTATCTTTGTAAGGTGAATTATGTTTTAAATATCCTTGTAAGTGAAATACACAAAATTCACACTTCTTTTAATTTTTCGTTTTTTAAGTATGTTTGTTTCATTTTTTTTTAACATTTATTTTGTAAATATTTTTATTATTATTTAAATTAAATTTTTTTTTTAAATATTTTTTAGTTTTTTATTTATTGATTTAATGTTATACGTATATTTTTATATTTAATTTGTTTTAATATTATTCTTTTATATAAATGTCTTAATTATTGTTTTTTTAAGTTTTTTTTTTTTGGCTGCTCGTTTGTATTTTTAATTGATTTTATTAAAGTAAAATTTGATTTGTAATTTGATTTTTCTATTTTCATATATATATATATATATATTAGAAACAAAATTGCATTAATTATGGTGTTTTTCATGATTTTGTGTATACTAATGATGATTTTATAAGTCATACTTAAACAAGTGTAAAATCGAGTGTTGTTGCTTATTACCTGCCACTTATGAAAAGAGTAATCGATAGCAATTATTGAATGCTTGAACAAATTTATAAATCTAATAATAAAATACATTTGATTGTGATGAAGGAAGTAACAAAAATAGTTAGTGGACTAGATAACCTTGGAGCAAAATAAACCTTGAGGATGTGGTGTAATGGTTAGGTGGGAGGTTTGGTCCCCATAGGTCTTGTGGGCCAATCTTGGGGACGACTATGTATGCATGCATAATTTTGGATGAACCATAAACACCAACATCATCATTTGTTACAAGAGTTAAGAGTTGATTGAAATATGTTTATGCACATTTTATTCCGTCTTTATCTTATGGGATCAAATATGGTGGAGAAATTATAACGTCTAGTATCTTTATATTAAATAATGTATAATAAATAATCTATGGTAGAATTTCCATATCTAAAAAATCAAATTAATATGAAGTATCTTGTGTCCTATATGTAATAAAATACCTAATATAAATATTTACAATGTCTAGTATATTAAAATAAAAAAAACTAGTTACACAAAAGCTTAAGTGTGAGCGCAAAAGATTCCTATTTTTATATTTTTAAATTATAATTAAAATTGTAAAGACAAAAGAGAAAACCATATTTATTGTAATGTTGACTTAAATTTTATTTTTTTTATAGTGCATCATGATTTAAAATTGAATTGTGAAAATATATAATATAAGTAAGGCGTGATGAGGAAAATGATTGAACTAAGTCCATTCAATAATAAAAATGGGCAAGGGACAATATGAAGAAAATATCCTATGAAAAATCCATGTAATATGCAGCATTGTTGCTTTTGTTTTTAAAAATGGTTAGTTTCCACGGTTAGTAAAATCCCGAAACATAATGCAACAATTTTTTTTTTTTAAAGAAAATATTAATTATGAAAAAATCCATAAATTAAAAAAAATAAAAATAAAATAAAAAAATCGATAATTAATTTATGATGAAACTTGGCAATTAGAGGCTCTCTTTATTTTTTATTTTTTTAGAAAAATTTAATTTTGAAAATTTGATTTTAAACCACATAAATTAGTCATCCACCAATAAAAAATTAGAAATTCAAATTTTAAAAATTCAAAAAAATAAATTTCAATTTCTAAAAAAATATGTTTAATATTTAATTTTACTAAATCTTTAATAAACTTTGGAAATAGTTTCTAAAAAATTGCAAATTAATTAAAATTCAAAGCATTTTGACCTTAACTGATTACAATAGACCCCGCAATAAAAATATTGCAATTTTAGTGCTCCATTTAAAATGAGTCAAGTTTTTTTAGGCTAAGCTCCCAAAAGAGCTATATTTATAGCCTTAAAAAAAATTTGTTCTTGGTAGTATTACTCTTTGATTCGCTGTTGATTTTTAAGGTTTTTTTAGCCATAATATTTGATATAAGATCTCATGGTTGAAAATTGTTGAAATTTTAAGTTTTTTTATACTTATGTTATTTGGTTTTAATTTCATGGTTGAAAACTGTGAATTTTAAGGTTTTTCAGAGATATGCTATTTGATTTTTAACGCCATGGTTGAAAATTGTTGGAATTTTAAGGTCTTCCATGATCATGCTTTAGATTTTTAATGCCATGGCTAAAAATGTTGTTATTATAACCCTAAAAAAATGGGTGATGCGATATCACCTATCTTCAATTTGAAGGTGTTTTTCATGCTTTTTGCGCAAAAATAGGGGTTTTCTGGTGTACAGTTCTCATTTTGAGATTATAGTTCTCGTTAAGTCGGTAACATTGTTCAATGCTCGAGCGCAAACTATAAAGAAATGGAAACATTATTTGATGGGAAAAGAAATAGTAATCCACATAGATCACCCGCCACTACAATACCTGTAAGCCCATGGTAAACTACAATAGATCGGGCATTACAAGTGGGTGGAGTTTCTACAACAGTTTCATTTAGTGATCAAATATAAGAGTTGCAGCACAAACGAGTTCGTCAACATGCTTTCAAGGCCACCCACATTAAAGATCACAACTTTGGGAACTATGATGCACATAGAGACATTCACCCATGATGCATATAAAGAGACATATTTAGAGGATGAGGACTTCAAGGAGGCGTTTCAACAGTTATAGTGTCAAATTCATGTGCATTGTGGTGATCGTACAATTGATTACCATCTCCAAGATGAGCTACTCTATAGGTTGGATAAGTTATGTGTTCCTAAAGGTGAGCGATTACAACTAATCAGAGAAGATCACACCTCCATGGTTGTAAGGCACTTTGTTGTAGGGAAGATAATGGCCAACTTGTCGAGGTATGTGTATTGGCCCAAGATGCAAGAAAAGGTAGCTAGGTTCATATGAGGATGCATACTTTGTTGTACTAGCAAGCCTACTAAAAGAAAAAAAGGTCTATATCATCTCTTACATGTATCCACTCATCCTTGGGAGAGCATTTCCATAGACTTTGTGAGAGGTTTTCCAACAACTAAGAAGGGACTTGACTACCTATTCGTGGTAGTTTATAGGTTCAAAAACATAAATCAATATTTGGTCACAATTTTTTCCGTTGAATTCCATTCAAAAATCTCCTAGAAACTCCAAAAAGAAATAAATGAAAGTCGAAATAAAATGTGACGTGTATGGGGAGTGGGGGAGGGGGATGTACCGCATATCCCCTCCATTCACTTACAAAAAGCCAACAAGGAGGGTGATGCTTGACATCGTACTACTGCCCACTCGCGACCAGGTGGATGGAGGGGCAATGTCGCGCATCTCCCTCCCCCACTCTCCACACACATCTTTTAACTATGAGCATGGGGAGTAGGGGAGGGCGATGCCACCACATGTGGGTGAAGGAGCAATTTCAGACATTTCCCTCCCTCCCTCTCCACACACGTCTTTTAACTGTAAGCATGGGGAGTAGGGGAGAGTGATGCAAGACATCACCCACCCCCACTCCCACTCCCACACACAATGAATGAATGAATGATGTGTTTTAATAATGTCCACGAGGCTATGGGACCCATGGATAGCCAACAAGAAAAGTTTGTACAATCCAAAACATTGAAACTAATTCTCATTTTTTTTACGCATCTTGAATCCTTTATCGTGTATCTTGATCAGAAAATCTGCAAATCTTATTATCTCCTCTTCTTCAAAATAATTACTCAAATTGTTCACTTTTAGTGTCTCAATAAAATCAATCTGAGTATCTTTGTAAAGTGAAATATGTTTTAAATATCCTTGTAAGTGAAATACACAAAACTCACACTTCTTTTAATTTTCTGTTTTTTAAGTATGTTTGTTTCATATTTTTTTTTTAACATTTATTTTGTAATTATTTGTATTATTATTTAAATTAATGTTTTTTTTAAATATCTCTTGTTTATTTATTTATTGATTTAATGTTATAGGTTTATTTTTATATTTAATTTGTTTTAATATTATTCTTTTATATAGATGTCTTAATTGTTGTTTTTTTTCAAGTTTT
The DNA here is from genome assembly GCA_034641835.2 of Pinus albicaulis. Lineage (NCBI taxonomy): Eukaryota > Viridiplantae > Streptophyta > Pinopsida > Pinales > Pinaceae > Pinus > Pinus albicaulis. The sequence goes on along the minus strand of CM076581.1, from coordinate 1,314,402,904 downwards.
TGCTTTTGTGACTCGTTTGTTTTTTAATTATTTTGAATTGATTTTATTAAAGTAAAAATTGATTTGTAATTTTATTTTTCTATTCTCAAATTAATTTTTATTTATTTATTTTTCATTAGAATTTTTTCTTTTGCATTACATCATTTTCTTTTTCTTTTTAATTATGGTGTTTTCATGATTTTGTGTAGACCAACGATGATTTCATAAGTCATAGTTAAACAAGTGTAATATGTAGTGTTGTTGCTTATTACTCGCCTCTTATGCAAAGACTAATTGATATCAATTATTGAATGGTTGAACAAATTCATAAATCTAATAATAAAACACATTTGACTATGATGAAGGGAAGTAACGAAAGTAATTAGTGGACTAGATAACCTTGGAGCAAAATAAACCTCGAGGATGTGGTCTAATGGTTAGGTGGGAGGTTTGGTCCCCATAGGTCTTGTGATCCAATCTTGGGCAGGACTATGTATGTCTGAGAGTTGCTCTAGGCACGATTTATTCACTTTAAAAAAAAAACCTTGGAGCAAAATAGAGATAAGTGCATACATAATTTTGGATGAAACATTAGCACCGACTTCATCATTTGTTACAAGAGTTAAGAGTTGAATGAAATATGTTTATGCACATTTTATTCCATCTTTAGCTCATGGGACCAAATATGGAGGAGAAATTACAACGTCTAGTATCTTTATATTAAATAACATATATATACGATATAAATAAAATAATATTTTTTTAAAAAGCTGGTTATTGTAACAAACTATTCATTGAACTTTAAATTTATACCCATCCTAATTCAACGACAAGTAAATAATCTATGGTAGAATTTCCATATCTAAAAAATCAAATTAATATGAAGTATGTTGTGTTGTCTTAATCCCGTGGCAAATAATTCATATGTAATCAAATACCTAATCTAAAAATTTACAATGTCTAGTATATTAAAATAATAAAAAAATTAGTTACACAAAAGCTTAAGTGTGAGTGCAAAAGATTCCTATTTTTATATTTTTAAGTTATGATTAAAATTGTAAAGACAAAAGATAAAATCTTATTTATTGTAATGTTGAATTAAATTTAATTTTTAATATTGCATTATGATTTAAAATTGAATTGTGAAATATATATTATATGTAAGGAGTATTGAGGAAAATGATTGAACCAAGTCTGTTCAATAATAAAAATGGGCAACGGAAAATGTGAAGAAAATAAAGAAAAATCAATGTAATATGTAGCATTGTTGCTTTTGTTTTTTAAATAGACTTGTTTCCATGGTTAGTAAAATCCCGAAACATAATGGCAACTATTTTTTTTTTTTGGAAAATAAAATACTAATTATGGAAGAATCCATAAATTTGAAAAAAAATCGATAATTAATTTATGATGAAACTTGGCGCTTCTCTTTATTTTTAATTTTTTTAAACAAATTCTAATTTTGAAAATTTGATTTTAAACCACATAAATAAGTCATCCACCAATAAAAACTTAGAAATTCAAATTTTAAAAATTCAAAAAATAATTTTGAATAAAAAAAAATTATGTTTAATATTTAATTTTACTAAAACTTTAATAAACTTTGGAAATAGTTTCTAAAAAATTGCAAATTAATTAAAAGTCAAAGCATTTTGACCTAAACTTATTACAATATGCTCTGAAATAAAAATATTGCAATTTTAGTGCTCCATTTAAAATGAGTCAAGTTTGTTTAGGCTAAGCTCTCAAAAGAGCTATATTTTTAGCCTTCAAAAAATTAGTTCTTGGTATTATTACTCTTTGATTTAGCTGTTGATTTTTAAGGTTTTTTTAGTCATAACATTTGATTTATGATCTCATGGTTGAAAAATGTTGAAATTTTAAGTTTTTTGTTTTGTTTTGTTTTTTTGTTTTTGTTTTGTTTTTTTTTATACTTATGTTATTTGCTTTTAATTCCATGGCGGAAAAATGTGAATTTTAAGGTTTTTGAGAGTCATGCTATTTGATTTTTAACGCCATGGTTGAAAATTGTTGGAATTTTAAGGTCTTCCTCGATCATGCTTTAGATTTTTAATGCCATGGCTGAAAATGTTGTTATTATAACCCTACAAAAATGGGTGATGAAATATCACCCATTTTCAATTTGAAGGTGTTTTGTCATTCTTTTTGCACAAACATAAGGGTTTTCTGGTCTACGGTTCTCATTTTGAGATTATAGTTCTTGTTAAGTCAGTAACATTGTTTAATGCCTAGGTGAAAACCATGAAGAAGTGGAAACACTATTTGATGGGAAAAGAATTAGTAATCCACATAGATCACCTGCCACTACAGTGCGTATCACATCATGGTAAACTACAATAGACCGGACATTACAAGTGGTTGGAGTTTCTACAATAGTTTCATTTAGTGATCAAATATAAGAATTGTAGCCTAAAAAAATTGGTCAACATGCTTTCAAGGCCACCCACATTAAAGATCACGATTTTGGGAACTATGATGCACATAGAGACATTCACCCATGATGCATATAGAGAGTCATACTTAGAGGATGAGGACTTTAAGGAGGTGTTTCAATGGTAACAGTGCCAAATTCATGTGCATTGTGGTGACAGTACAATTGATTACCATCTCCAAGATGGGCTACTCTATAGGTTTGATAAGTTATGTGTTCATAAAGGTGAGCGATTACAACTAATCATAAAAGCTCACACCTCCATGGTTGTAAGGCACTTTGTTGTAGGGAAGATAATGGCCAACTTGTCGAGTTATGTGTATTGGTCCAAGATGCAAGAAAAGGTAGCTAGATTCATATGAGGATGCATACTTTGTTGTACTAGCAAGCCTACTAATAGAAAAAAAGGTCTATATCATCTCTTACATGTACCCACTCATCCTTGGGAGAGCATTTCCATAGACTTTGTGAGAGGTTTGCCAACAACCAAGAAGGGACTTGAATACCTATTCGTGGTAGTTTATAGGTTCAACAAGATGTGTGTTTTGATGCCCTGTGAAAAGACCATTAGTAGGCAAGAAGCAACAGACTTGTTCTTTGGATAGGTTCGAGTGCACTTTGGGATATCGAGGAGCATCGTTTCAAATTGAGACATAAGATTTATTAGTGCATTTTGGACACAAGTAAGTTGAAATGTGTTTTAAATATCCTTGTAAGTGAAATATAGAGAACTTACATTTCTTTTAATTTTTCGTTTTTTATATATGTTTGTTTAATTTTTTCTTTTTTCTTTTTTTCTAACATTTATTTTGTAATTATCTTTAATATTATTATTATTTAAATTTAAAATGTTTTTTAAATATTTTTTTAGTTAGTTATTTAATCTTATATATATTTATATTTAATTTGTTTTAATATTACTATTTTATATAACATTATGTGATTTAGGACCGAGAACGTCTGCTTGCTGCTGCGTTTCAGACAAGCCCACATTCTTCCTAGGGTTAGCTGCAATGGAGGTGTTGGGAACGCCCCAGGCGTCTCCCCCTCCGCCCTCGACCGCAAAGGCTTTCAATCGGCTGCTGGCAGGGTTGCCAAAGAAGAAAAAGACTGAAGCTGCGAAGTTTGTAAAGAAACTGGAGGATCTCCCTGAGATTTCTCTCCCTCTAGAAACCCCGATCCAGGTTGCTCTGTCTTTGGCCGATCGTGCCCTTGTTGGCCAGTTCACTGGGCTCTGGCCATCTCCTAAATCCGCTGAGAACTGGGTCAACAAGAACTGGGCACCGTTGATTAAGAAAAACGTTACGTCCTATTTTTTGGGGAGAGGATTCTTTCTTTTCGAATTCTCCTCAAAAGACGATAAGGATCTGATCTTCCAGAATGGCCCCTACTTCAAGGGCCCTCAAGGCTTGTATCTTAATAAATGAACGCTAGATTTCGATCCAGCAATGGATGTTCCCACGACGGTCTCGGTGTGGGTTAGGCTTCCAAATCTCCAGTCCACTGTTGGAACTGGGACTTGTTGAAACACATCGGAAACGCTCTTGGGAAATTTATAGATCGGGCGAACAATAAGGACCAATATGACTGAGCCAGAATTTGCGTAGAAGTAGATCTAGAGGTGGGTCTTCCGGAGGCCATAAAAATCAACGTCGAAAGCTGGATGCATGTGCAGAAGCTTGACTATGAACAGTTGCCCTTGAAATTCTGAAAATGCCATGTCTACGACCACTTTGCTAGAAGCTGTCTGTCTAATGGCGAGGCTGAGCAGGGGAAGGAGGATGGCTGGAATCAGGTTAAGCGCTCCAAAAATTCTCACAAGATGCATAAGCCGGGCGGCCCCAATGGCAAAGGCCCTCATCAGGCCCCTGTCCAGCAACCCCCTCCGAAGACGGGGCAAGAAAACAAGTTCTATCCTCTAAGCTCATAGATAAAGGAATCTAAGGAGGTCGAGACCCAAAAGGAAGTCTCCCCAGACAAAGGTATCCCCTCCGCCTCTTCCAAGGGTGTAAGTGCTGCAGAAAGTTCAAAAGGAATCCCCATAGAAGTCGAGGAAGAAGAGAAAGAGTCGGAGGATTCGAAGGAGGATGGAGAAATAGGAGATTCTCAAACCTCTATAAGGAGATCCATAAGAGGCCGTAAGACCGATCGGGAAAAAAGAGAGCAAGAAACGTACAAAGACAAACTACAGGGTAGTCAACCAACCCTGGAGAAGCTGTTAGCAAAAAAGTCGAAGATGGCAAGAAATCAGTCCCAAGGCTCCAAGGGGGCCCAACAGAACAAAGGTAAATAATGAAGATCATCTCTTGGAATTGTAGAGGTATGGGGAGCAGAGCCAAAGAGGAAGCCATTATAAGCCTAATAAGAATAGAAGCCCCTGACATATTCCTCATCCAGGAGACCAAGATGGAGGATTCAGTCTTCCTGCAAACAAGTAAAAAACTCTGGAGAAAAAGTGGGGCAAAAGCTGTCCCAGCCCGCGGATCCTCTGGAGAGCTAGGCACTCTCTGGAACGATAGCAAGTTCTCATTAGTATCCGAGACTTCAAATATTCACTGGCTGATGTTAAAAATGCAGCATCTAGTCACTAAAGAGACATTCTATCTCTTCAATGTTTATGTTCTTGTCAACACTAGAGAAAAAAAGACCTGTTGGGACTCAATAAGAAGCCAAGCAGATCTTGTGAATCTGGAAAATATCATTATTGCCAGTGATCTCAATCTCACGCTGCTCTCGACAGAAAAACATGGAGGATGCATTGTTCGAGATCCGGCAAGGGAATGGGCGGAGGACTTAATGCAGGATTGTGATCTGCTAGACATCAAGCCTTCTTCTGGTAAGTACACTTGGTCCAATAAAAGAGTAGGTCCTGGCCACATCGCAGCAAGGCTTGACATATTTTTCATCCAAAGTTCCTTTCTAATGCTTGGTATAGAGGCTAGAATGTAAATCCTTTCTTGCAGCATATCTGATCACAAACCCATCAAACTTGAGCTTTAGGCCCACCCTGATCTAGGCCCCATCCCCTTCAGATTTAGCCCCCTCTGGGTCAAGGAGCCTGAATTCATGCATATAGTCAAGGAAAGTTGGTCACAGCCTGTTAATGGATCCCCTTTTTATGTCTGGGAAGAAAAACTTAGAAGAACGAAAGCTGCTCTGAAAAGCTGGGCCAAAACTTTTCCCAACCCTGCAATTGAAGGAAAACAAATCCAAAGTTAATTAGATTCCCATCATATGCTGGCAGAAGATGCTGATATAACTAAAGAAATCCTTGACAAAGAGGCTCATCTCCAGCAGCATTATCACAAAGCTTGTCTGGTTGAAGAAGAACTTTGGAGACTTAAGTCTCGCTGTCTTTGGCTCAAAGTAGGAGACATAAATTCCTCCTTTTTCCATAAACAAGCTCAAGCCAGAAAATGCTTTAATTCCATTGCTAAAATCAAGGGAGAATCTACCACTCATAAGGATTTCGCAAGTATCAAAAGAGTAGCCTTCCTTCATTTCAAAAATCTGTATAGTGAGGACATGGATTTGGATCAGAATTCTGGTCTTCTTAACTGGGATCCCCCCTCAATTACAGTTGAAATGAACCAGCAGCTAGAAACTAAGTCACTAAGACTGAAGTCAAGAATTCCCTCTTTGATATGGATCCTGACAAAGCCCTAGTACCGGATGGATTCTCTGCCAGATTTCTCCAATCCTGTTGGCAGATTGTGGAAAAAGATCTCTATAAAATGGTTCTAAAATCCCAAGTTTGCCAGAAAATTTGAGGAAGCACAAATTTTGCGTTCCTTGCCCTCATCCCCAAGGAGAAAGGTGCCAGCTCATTCAACAGATTTCATCCTATCTCTCTTTGCAACACTGGTTACAAGCTGATTACCAAAGTAATCGCTAACAGATTGAAATTTATCCTTCCCAAAATCATTCCTGAGAACCAAGGAGGCTTCATTCATCGTAGGCAGATAGTGGACAACTACATTTTAGTCCAAGAGGTGATCCATTCAAGTCAGCAGCGCAAGGAAAAATGTATGGTTGTTAAACTTGACTTAGCAAATGCTTTTGATCGAGTTAGGCACAATTTCCTTTTGAATGTTTTGCATAGGTTTTGATTTGGTGAGAGCTTTATAAACTGGGTCCGGGCCTGCATCTCGGAGCCCTGGATTGCTCCCCTAGTGAATGGCAGAGCTGCTGATTTCTTCAAAGCCTCAAGAGGACTAAGGCAGGGGTTTACCCTTTCACCTCTCCTATTTTTCCTTCAATCCTTTGTTCTTAGCTTTCATCTTGACAAGAAAATGCAAGAACAGGGGATCTATGGGATATGTATAGCAAGAGGTGTCAAAAGAATTAATCATGCCCTGTTCGCAGATGACACTTTGTTGTTGGGAACTGCCTCATTACTCTCTGCCATCAGGTTCAAAGAAGCTCTAGACGATTTTTGTAAGGAGTCTGGAAGTAGTCTTAACAAGGGGAAATGTCACATTTACTGCTGGAACATTTCACCCAATTTGCTTAACTCTATTGCTAGATGTTTTGGCTTCGCTGCCTCCTCATCTTGGACCTCATTTAAGTACCTTGAGCTTCCTGTCTTCCTCAAATGAGCCTACAGCAGAGACTGGCTTCCTCAGTTGGAGAAATTCAAGAATAAACTCCAAGCCTGGGGATTCACCCGGCTTAATATTGCTGGCAAGACTGTCCTTATCAAAGCTGTGCTTAGCAGTCTCCCCCTATTTCAGTTCTCGGTCCTCCTCATTCCTATTAGCATCCTCCGGAAGATGGAAAATCATATTCACCAATTCTTTTGGAAGGGAGGCAAACAAAATGAGAAGAAAATCCCTCTTGTTAACTAGGAGACTGTCTCCAAGCCTTTGATCAAGGGGGGCTTAAACTTCAAGAATATCTGCCTTCAGAATATTGCTATGGGAGCTAAAATCCTGTGGAAAATCACAGCACCCAAGCCTGGCTGGGCACATTTGGCGTTGTGGAGGAATTAATTTAAAGGTAAGAGATTTCGATGTTTGTATAGGCCTCTCCCTCAAGGCATATCTCCTTTTTAAAAACTTTTCTCCAAAGTTGCCCCTCTAATTAGCTCCTATGCTTACTGGATCCCCGAAAATGGCAGAAATATCAACCTATGGATTGATCGAATTATGGACAGAGAACCATAGAGTAATGCTCCTCCTTGAACGTGCTGCGCAGCTGGATGACAGATTCTGGGCTAACTACCCTATGGGATATCTCCAATTGGTCAGGGCCTCGCTGGGTAGGTTGGAACCTACCGGAAACTCCCTCAGAGCTCCTCTAGGATTGCGCTACCCTTCGCTCCCTGCTGCATGGACTGGATCCTTCTCATACGCGCAGAAATGACTCACGTGGTTGGGGTTCGTTGACTTGTGGCTACACCGTGGCTCAGGGTTATTCAAAGCTCTCAAACTTGCCTCACGTCCCTCCGGGCCCTGCACCATGGAAATCGATATGGCACCATTCCTCTCTGCCCAAAATCAACTTTTTTTGTTGGCTTTTATGCCACAGGAAAATCCTAACAGATGACAAATTGCAGAAGCGTGGCTTTCATGGTCTGTCTATGTGTCCACTGTGCAGAGAAAACGTGGAATGCGCCACTCACCTCATGCTTAGCTGTAAATTTTCTTTGCAACTCTAGAGTGATCTGATGGACCATTGGAATCCCAATTTCGTTCTTCCCAACTCCATACCTGAATTATTTGCAAAATGGCTGAACAGATATCCCGATAATTTTCCTAAAAACAAAGTGATTAAAGCGGCATGGTCTTCCCTTCCTAAAATTATTTGCTGGCAGATCTGGCTAGAAAGGAACAATAGAATCTTTAGAAATAAGCAGCATGAGGCCAAGATTGTAATGGTTAAGATAAAATCTCAGTTGAAAGAATGCTTGGGAGAACAAAAATACGACTCAAATCTAAGCCAGCTAGACATTGTTTGGGGTTCTTCTCTAAACCTACAATTTCAAAAAGCTGTCAGTAATATCTCCCCTCCCAAAGACTGGCAAATAAGGGATAACAATAATGTCTTCCAAGACGGTATTTCCAACCAAACGATGCATTCTCTTTTCTTTGATGGGGCTGCAAAGGGCAATCCTGGTAAGGCTGGGGAAGGAGGAGTCATAAAGAATACAGAAGACACTACGATCCACAGCTACGCCTAGGGCCTGGGTCTCAATTCTAGCATTCAAGTTGAGGCTTTGGCCCTCTTTCAAGGCCTCAAACTACTCTTAAAGTTCGATATCAAGAAGGCAAATGTTTTTGGGGATTCTCAGGTTATTATTAAAACTAATGTGACCAACTATTCTCCACTGGACTTAAGATTGGCAAGGCTGATCTCTAGAATCAAAAGCCTCGGGAACTCATTCTAGATTCTAAAATTCTTTCATGTACTGAGAGACAACAATAAAGATGCAGATCTAGAAGCTAATAAAGCTGCCCTCCTATCTGCTAGGGCAATGATAAGGGACGAAGACGAAACATGGGACCCAATTCCATAATCACCCAGCTGCCATGTTTTATTGTTTATTATTAAAACAATTTGTTTGTATTTTCAAGATTGGGCAAATCACAGAAATTGACTCCATAGCTACATGTAAAAAGAGTTGGAAGTTGAGCACAAGCTCCATATTCCTCCAGGTTGTTGAGGTTCTTTGGGCTCTGCTCCCACTTATTGTAATCCGAATTTTGGTATTTAGACCATTCAGCTAATACAATCCTATAACCGTTGCTGTTAAAAATAAAATAAAATTATTGTTTTATATAGATGTCTTAATTCTTGATTTTTTTATTTTTTTTGCTCGTGCATTTTAGGTTGGTTTGTTTTTTAATTATTTTTAATTCGAGTTTTAGTGCGACTTTTTGAAAAGTTTTCCGATTTATTTTTCCGATCTAATTTCTCTAAAGTCCGGTAGGAATTCATTGGAATCACAAGTTTGACGGGTAAAATTTATACAATATAAGTGACCTAGGGGTTTTTCAGGGTAATGAATCCATACATGCAGTAAAAAAACCAGTTTAAATAACACAAATCAAAATTTCACATCAATTTTTTTCGTCGAATTCCGGTGATAAAATCCACCAGGAACTCCAGAAAATCGCATTAAAGAGAACTCCTTTTTAATTGATTTTATTAAAATAAAAATTGATTTATTGATTTATTTATTTTTATTAAAAAAAAATCTCCACAAGGTCTTGAATAGATAGTGATCAGGTGCTCTGTTAAGACACTCCCTGATGTCAAGTCACCAGTTCAATTCCCCGCCCCGATCGGGGTGACATATTGGATATGATGAAGGTGTGGTCCTACCAAGCTTACAAATTAAAAAAAATAAAAATAATTGCATTACATCATTTTATTTTCTTTTTAATTATGGTGTTTTTCATGATTTTTTGTAAACCAATGACGGTTTTATAAGCCATAGTTAAAAAATATTGCAATTTTACTGCTCCTTTAAAATGAGTCAAGTTTTTTTAGGCTAAGATCTCAAAAGAGATATATTTTTAGCCTTAATTTTTTTTTCTTGGTAGTAATACCCTTTGATTTAAGTGTTGATTTTTAAGGGTTTTGTAGTCATAATATTTGATTTATGATCTCATGGTTCAAAAATGTTGAAATTTTTAGTTTTTTTTTTGTACTTATTATATTTGGTTTTAATTCCATAATTGAAAAATGTGAATTTTAAGGTTTGGCAGAGTCATGTTATTTGATTTTTAACGCCATGGTTGGAAATTGTTGGAATTTTAAGGTCTTCGAGATCATGGTTTCGATTTTTAATGTCATGGCTGAAAATGTTAGAATTTTAACCCTAAAAAATGGGTGATTTAACATAACCTATCTTCAATTTCAAGGTGTTTTTTTCATGTTTTTTTGCGCAAAAATAGGGGTTTTCTGATTTAGAGTTATCATTTTGAGATTATAGTTCTCGTTAAGTCAGTAACATTGTTCAATGCCATGGTGAAAACTATGAATAAGTGGAAATACTATTTGATGGTAAAAGATATAGTAATCCACATAGATCAACCACCATTATAGTACCTACAAGCCCATGGTAAACTAAAATAGATTGGGCAGTACAAGTGGATGGAGTTTCTACAATAGTTTCATTTAGTGATCAAGTATAAGAATTTCAACACAAACAATTTGGTCAACATGCTTTCAAGGTCACCCACATTAGAGATCACAACTTTGGGAACTATGTTGCACCTGGAGGCATTCACCCATAATGCATATAGAGAGGCATATTTAGAGGACGATCACTTCAAGGAGGTGTTTCAGTAGTTATAGTGCCAAATTCATGCGCATTATGGTGACAATACAATTTATTGCCATCTCCAAGACGAACAATTCTATGAGTTGTTTAAGTTGTGTTCCTAAAAATGAGCGATTACAAATAATCATAGAAGTTCACACCTCCATGGTTGCAAGGCTCTTTGTTACAAGGAAGATAATGGCCAACTTGTCGAGGTATGTGTATTGGCCCAAGATGAAAGAATAGGTAGCTAGGTTCATATGAGGATGCATGATTTGTTGTACTATCAAGCTTACTAATATAAAAAATGTCTATATCATCACTTACATGTTGTTAGGGTCCTATAATAATAGGGTTCATAAATTTTGAATTGACTTTGATAGTCTTGCAAATATGTACATACCTTGCTTTCTGCAAGTTTTTTTCCCATATTTTGAAAAAATGAAAAATAATAAAAAAGCCAAAAAGAGGGTAAAAAGTCCTAAAAGAAAAATCAAAGGACTTAGAAAAATATAGACCCCAAAAGAAAAAAGAAATAAGACCTGAAAGTGAGCAAATCCAAATGCCACTACTTTTACTTTTTATTGCAAGAATAATGATTATGTGCAGAGCGTCAATAAATGCCATAATCCATGATCAGTTAAACAGTTTAATCTTAACTTGCCATGCTTTCAATTTCATGTTTTAGATAGAGAATAAAGATTTTTCAAATAGTTTAAACTTGACAAATCAGTAGATAGGTAGAGAATAATAAGGAGCTCAACAGTTTAATCTGAGCCCTTAGATGAAATAAGGTAGACTTAGATAGTTTTATGTTTTGAAAGATTTTTTTTTAAGGTTCTAAGCCTAAATTCACCTATAAAGATGGTTGTAGAGGTAAATCCCCTATGCGGACAGAGGCGATCCCTACTAGCCCAGATCGGGTCTAGCAACAACCGTATCACGCTATGGTGCAAGTTCCTAATTGCAATAAACCAAATTGCAAAGAAGGCTTACCTTGAATCCAACGCTGTTGTTTGTAGAGAAGGTAGCGCTCCCGTTCCCTTGCTCTGGCAGATCACAATCCTCACGCTCGCCGCTATCAAACACCTGCACACGCAAGAAACACGACAAACACAAGCGTAAAATCCAATATATGAAATTATGTATCAGTCAGATAATACACAACTCATGATCACAATGAACAATACTAGTGGAACCATAACCAAAGTCGCTTATCATTAATTCATACAAAGGAAAATACAACCTAACTTTGACGCTGAATCCTCCTTTGGCGGGTCGTCAGCGGAATACGTCTTGGTAAAGCTTGTTGGGAATGGGGACAAGCCTCTCTCTTCGATCGTCAATCTCCTTGCTACTGATTTGGCTCTATGAGGACTATTGCAGCATTCTTTAGGCTATCAAGGCTCTTGGAGATTAGCTTGCAAAGGAAAATGGCAAGCTTATATAGATGGTGGAAGGGGAGTTAGGATCCCTACAATCATGGGATTGGCCCTATCCTTAAGGAAGCTTCCATGAGAGGTGGAAAACTACTTCCTCTACATGGAGATTCGGAGCCAAACCTCCCAACTCAATTTAGATACCAGTTCAGGAGTTGGTTGGAGTCAATCTTCCGCCATTTATTTTTAAAAAACACTCCTTATTAAGCCTGGCACGGGTGAAACTCTGGGACAGAGCGCCAATTGGCGCGCCCTCTTTGGAGGATTTCCCCCATTGGCGCAGGTATCACATTGAGTAGTCGCGCCAAGGCCAAAAAGGCTATTTTTAGGGTTTTTCACAAGGAATTGTCTTCAGGGGAATGAAAGTCCTTGTTCAGGGGGATACCGTGAAAGTGGTTTCAGGTCATGTCACTGCTCACAGGTCATGGAATAAGCCCTCCAATGTGCGGGACGGGGGATTGCAGGGATGGTGACAAATTGATGTGTAACAGATGCCCCCTAAAGCATGAGGCCCGAAAGAGAGAGAGGGGTGAAATGCTTTACGAGAACGTGTCCAACTGAAAACATTGCCGTTGGAAAACCTGCGTAGACAAGTACAACTGATATCTCAAATACATGATATATGCGGTATGGGTGCATCCATCCATAACAAAGTATACAATAATCCAGATCCAAGGTATGGACACAGCCATCCAGCGAGGATCGATAAATAGACTTAGGTATGGTCGCAGCCATCCAATGAATGAGTCATGCAACCAATCATAATAATCCACAAAGTCGCAGCCTGGATTATAACAGACAAAATCCAGGGTCTTGCGCTCCATCTCGACTCGAACAAAGTACAAGTTCAAGCATGTGAATAAGTGAGCTGAAGTTGAACATGCAAGAACATCACCTGATTACCAGCCAATGATGAAAGCTGTTAACAGACGCGAGAGGTACCACCAATAATGACAATGGACCTCAAGGTACTATAGGTATAATCTCTGGCATGTGAATCAGTGAGCTAGCGTCGAACACCCGGAGAATCACTCGATCGGAGGCCAGTGATGAAAACCTCACGCCGAACGCGAAGAACCTGCCATTGAGGCATGCAGGCTCCAAGGTACCAGACGGGAGTCTCTAGATCAACTTCTTGGATAATGAGCTGAAGTCGACAGGAAGTGACCTTGATCGAAGGTGGGCCATAGTGTTTCCCACATCATTGACACGAGACAGAGGAACATAACAAGCTGTGACAGTTGACCGATGAGAACCGTAGAAGGTTGAGACTTTGCGAGAGGTCAACTTTCGAACATACGAAGCAATGACAATGGATTTAAGATGACACTGAATTGAATGTAATGATGACGAGGAAAAAGAGTAGATGAGAGGTCAAAAGGGATTACCCAAAAACTCCACTCGATAAATGAAAAACGAGGAGAGATGTCCCCAACTCGACATGAACAGACAAGTGCCATGTTCAAGAGAGACATACCGCCGACATGACAATGATTGTTCCATTTTTCCCCAACCACTTCGGGCGAGTACCCCAATTATTTTTGAAGACAAGCTTGAAGGGGATAGCATATGCTTGTAATATAAATCCGTCCTTTGGACGAATCCATCCTAGTACATTTAACGAGCCCTAGGAAGGAGAAACTCGAATATCGTCATTACGACTGAATCCAATGTCATCAGGGTTTAACAAATCTGATAAAGGAAGAACTTGATGTCTTTTCATGTTTAGAGAGTTTGAAAAGACAGCAGAAAAGTAAACTCCAATGGTCCCTTTTAGTAAATAGTCCCTCAGACCCGAAAAGGTAGAAAACTATGTATGAGAAAACCTCCTAGTCGCGATAGGCTAGGGTATTCCTTTTTCGTAAATAATCTATCCCAACCCGAAAAAGGGGTAAACGTATACTGGGTAGATGTCATTTCACAGCCACTTTAATGAGATCGAAACGACAATGGACTCGGCAATCTTTTCATGTTTAGAGAGTCAGAAAATAGCTGAAAGATGACTCCAAAATAACTTTTTCGTGTTTTTACCGAGTCTGAAAAAAGTATAAAATACAACTCGTATCACCGTCGAAGCTGCGAAAAAACCTGTCGCTGCACAGAAAAGCAAGTGTAAAATCCATTTTTCGAAAAAATATATTAAAATATTGGGAAAAATGACTTTTAAAACCTAATTTTGACTTCAAAAGTTATAAATATGCCACAAATGGTAAAAACATATTTACTTTTACTTTTTACCTCATCTAGAGAGCAACAGCGGTCATTTTGTGTGCAAACTTGCAGCGGTGATCGCGACTGATCCAGGACACCATTCAGATCCTCGTTTGTTCCAAGTAAGAGGCGCTCCCTTAAGCTCTGTTTTGATCCATTCTTTATGGTTTTCCATTGTGCATTCGATCTCTAGGGGGAACCTTTTAAAATTTTAGGGCTCGCTCCATTGGCGCAGGTATCGGGCACGGACCCGCGCCAATGGAAATTTGCTCACAAAGGGGTCGCGCCAACTGGCGCGACTGTTAGGAAAACAGTTGCGCCAATGGCGCAACGCGATTTTCCGCTTTAAGTTTTCAAAATGTGAGCCATCCATATGGATTTTTAAGTATAACAGAGATCTAACAAGGCATTTTTAATCATGTTGATGCAGATATTCGGGCATAATGGTTATCGAATGGAAGGAGAGGGAACATGGGGAAGAGGATGAAATGGTTATGGAAAATGAAGCCTGCATGAATGCACTCCGAGACTGTGGTCTCAAGAAATTATTCCTCACGCCATGTTTACGAGCTCAACCTGAGCTATTACAGTACTTGGTCAGCATATGGGATGAAAACGAGGAAGTGTTTAAACTTCGAGACCAAGTGCTAGAACTTGAGGTTTCTGATGTGTATTTCATAACCAGACTGTCGCGTAGAGGCCTAGTGCCCATTTTGACAGGCAGTAGACCTTCTGGAGAGAAGATGGAACAGGTAATGGCGAGAGTGTGCCCAGGGGCACAGATAGGATCGGGAAGCGGGAAAGTGGACATCCACACCGTCTGCGATCTAGCACTCAGAGTAGTGCTTCACACCATTATGCGGGCTGCGGGATCACAGGCACCGCATGAGGCAACCAAGGCCCAACTCCTATTAGCCTCCGAGTGTATGAATTCTACACTGTTTGATTGGGCTACTGCAGTGACAACCAACATAAAGAGGCAGCTAGCAAAGTGCAAGCAAGCCAAACTAAAATAGTTTGGATACAGTTCCATTCTGGTGTCGTTCATCCTGGAACGATTACCCATTTTCCAGGGCCAAGGGGCAATAGTTGCCGAGCCGATACCGAGGGAGCTAAGGATGGCTCGCTGGGCAGCACTTATGCCCAGGTCAGGAGGGGGTCAACAGATGTCTTGGAGACCCGAGTCCTTTGAGTGGTTATGACGTCAAATGATCGTGGTTGAGGATTGGCCCTATGCTGAGACCGATTTCACTGGAGATCTCGATCTTCCACTCCCGGAGGGGGAGGACTGGGACGAGGAGCTGGGTATGATTATCTTTTTGATTTTTATGTATTTATGATTTTTTTGTGATACATGTCCATTCTAACAACAATTTTATGTGTATGCAGATGTTGGCCCAGAGAGACCTGCCGGCATGTCGCCTATTGCGCGAAGAACTCCTCTCGCTCATGACCCTCAGGCAGAGGGTGCTGAAGGAGGAGAGTTGATCCAAAACCTCGAGGGCATTTCCTGGGGGATTCCAGACTATGCCCGGCTAGTAGATGTTCCGATGGCATATCAAAGACACATGGTGGGGGTGCCCAGTCGCCTCCATCGACTACTGAGACGCTTGGTGCGCGCGGTGACTTGTTACCATGAGCACCATGCAGATTAGACATCTAGGGCTTTTTCATGCATATTTTTTGAGAGACATGTCATCTCCGGCTGTATTAAGACGAACATGTATATTTTTTTTATTTTATGTGATGCACACTATGCAAACATTTCGACACACACACACAAACATATATATATACCTATTTTTGGATGGATCTTTTTACATGTGATGATGTTTTTGTTTATAAGTTGCGCAAATGTCTATCTAGAACCATATTAGCTACTGCATCTGTTAATGTATTCATATGTCTGGGTATGTGTTGATATGTGATATAATCAAAATTTCTTTCCAGTAAACGAATACGTAGATACAGACGTAAAATGGATGGGTTTCTAACCGAATAATGACCATTAAGCTGTAATACTACAAGTTGTGAGTCTAGATACACAAGTAATTCGCGAATACCGAGATCCACAGCCTCAGTTAATAATTCTAACATGGCACTATATTCTGTGATATTATTTGTAACAGGACCCAGACACACACCTTGCAGGTTGACCAACTCACCAGCAGGATCATAGATTACCCAGGCTGCCGAGGACAGATTCCTAGTACTGCGAGAGGCACCATCCGCGAAAACCAACAAACGGAGTAATGGACATCTG
Source organism: Pinus albicaulis (assembly GCA_034641835.2). Taxonomy (NCBI): domain Eukaryota; kingdom Viridiplantae; phylum Streptophyta; class Pinopsida; order Pinales; family Pinaceae; genus Pinus; species Pinus albicaulis. Next base: position 1,314,386,291 of record CM076581.1, on the reverse strand, counting down.
CATAATCAGGAAGACCCGATCAACAAAAATATGCTTACATCGCACACCGCACCACACATGCACACAAATGAATATACACACCTATGTACACACACCACACAAAAATAACTTCAAGCGTAGTATTTTTTAAGGTACAGCCCATTCCTAGGCTGTGCCAATGGAACTCCTTCGTAGTCAATAAGCTCATAAGCCCCATTTTTCAATACTCGTTTTACTATATAGGGCCCATGCCACATAGGTTGGAACTTACCTGCTCCAATTTTGTCATGTGCCTGGTCGTATAGGAGGACGAGGTCCCCTTCGACAAAGGAACGCAGAGAAACCGATTGATAAAAGTGGGCTTTGACCCGCTTTTTCTGTGCTTCAATGACTAAAGCATCCAAGCGGCGGGTTTCATCCAGCCATTCCAAATACAAGAGATGCTCTTCCTCAGGAGAAGTGTCGGGTAAAAGTTCCACAGCCAACTTTAAAGAAGGAATTTCGCACTCAACCGAAAGAGTCACTTTCAGACCATACACCAATTGGAATGGTGTGAATCCGGTCGCACTCTTTGCTGACGTCCGATAAGCCCATAGAGCTGAGAACAATTGGAGATGCCAATTGGAATTATGAATACCACTTGTCCGTTGAAGCATTGTGACCAAAACTTTGTTCACAGCCTCAACCTGGCCATTTGCCTGGGGGTAATATGGCGTTGAGCTATCATGTCGTAAGCCCAATCTTGATGTCAGCTCGGCCATCATGTAATCTCGAAAATGAGTGCCATGATTGGTAACAATGGCTTGAGGGACCCCGAAACGTGCAATAATGTGGTTGAAAATAAACTAGGCAGCTCTCTTACCGTCAGCAGCTAGTGTAGGCATCGCTTCGGCCCACTTAGTAAAGTAGTCTACAACATCGATTATATATGCATGCCCCCCGGCCGAATGAGGGTTACACGTCATGAAATCTATGCCCCATTTTTAAAAAGGGCCGACGGTAATAACAGGGTGCAGAGGGAGGGGTGGCGCGCGCATCTTGCGCTGAAAAACGTGGCATGAATGACATTTTCGGACTGCAACAATACAGTCTTTGAATATGGACGACCAGAAGTAACCTGCACGCATACTATTCTGGGTAGTGGCATATCCAGACATGTGACCGCCACAGGCGTCACTGTGATAGTCATTCAAGACTCTTTCAGCCTCTTCCAAGGTCAAGCACCGACGGAGCACCGAATCTACTCCAACCCGGTATAAAGTATCTCCTACAATGCGGTAGGGTTGAGACTGATGCCGAATCCGACGTTGGGCATCCTTGTTCAACTCATACCGGAATGTCGATGTTTGAAGATACATAATAATGTCGCCGTACCATGGATCGCGAGTACTGATAAGGAAGAGGGTTTCGTCCGGGATATGATCCTCGGAGTGAGACGGGGTGGAGTCTGTCGGGAGGGAGCAAATGAGATCCGCAAAAACCAGTGATTTGGTCGACTTAGCAGTGGTAAACTCTAAGTTGAAATCCTGAAGGATAATGATCCATTTGGATCATTTCCCCCCCAGTAATTGTCGAGATAGAATGTACGTCATGGGGTTGCAATCCGAAACCACGGTTACTGTACGCCGCAGGATGTAGTGGCGGAAACGCTGCACAACTTGCATTGCGGCTAATGCCAATTTCTTGACGTGAGCGTAATGCGTTTCCGTGTCGAGAAGATTCCGTGATAGATAATAAACAACGTGTTCATTTCCATCATTGTCATCCTGCACCAGAACCATAGCTATGGTGCTAAATGCCGCGGCCAAGTATAGAGTGAAATCCCGGTGATAGTTTGGAGACGAATCAATGGAGCATTAACGAGTAACGTCTTTAGCTTCTCGAAGGATTGCTAAGCAATCTCTTCCCAATGAAAGGGAACATTTTGCTTTAAAAGATGTGTGAAACCTTTGGCCACTTCCGCGTAGTTCAGGATGAAGCGTCGTAGGAAGTTAGCTTTTCCTTGCAGACTCTGCAGTTGGTGTAATGAGGAGGGTGATGGGAGATTGACAATAGCCTCGAACTTTAGGGGGTCAAGGTGAATTCCGTCCTTGGAGACAATGAACCCCAAAATACGGCCAAAATCCACACAAAAGACGCATTTATGAGGGTTAAGCCGAATATTATAACGTCTACAGCGAAGGAAAACCTGGCGGAGGTGTTCGGGATGGTCCTCTCGCCGAGCTGAATGAGCTGGCAGATCGTCGAGATAAGGTTGAACGATATGGCATATGTCGTGGAATGCGTAAGACATAGCACGCTGTAAAGTAGATCCAGCGTTCTTTAAGCCGAATGGGAGCTTTTTATAAGCAAAGGTACCCCACAGACAAATGAATGCAGTCTTGTGTTGATCGGTAGGTAAAATATTTATCTGATTGTATCTGGAAAAGCCGTCCATGAGGGAATAAATCTCACTCCCAGCACATTCGTCGATGATTTTATATATGAAGGGAGTGGGGTAATTTTCCTTAGGACATGTGCGATTAATATCACGGTAATCAACACAGACTCTTATAGTACCCTGCTTTTTATCTACAGGGACAATATTCGAGACCCATTCTGTGAGGGGAATCGGGTAAATGAAGCCCGCGTTCATAAGTTTTTCAAATTTTTCTTTAATGGCAGCGGCTTTGCGGGGATGCACTGGGTGTAGGTGCTGGCGCACGGGTTTCGCATCGGGGTAGGTAGGAATCTCGTGCACTACTATGCTGGGATCAATCCCAGGCATCTCCTCATAGGACCAAGCAAACACATCTCTGAATTCACGGAAAAGATCGGTATAAACTTGTATCTCGTTAAGAGAACAAGTCACTCCCACATGTATGTTCTCAACTATCCCCGGTTTGACGGAGATGTCGATCGGAGTGGTTTGATTAATTTTGCTCAGGTTCCTTCCGAAAGGACCTCATGAGTCAATATGGGCGTCTGGAGAGGTGGAGTAGGGACCTGAGATGCAAAACGCTATAGACAATCTGACATTGCCCCCAGGCTGGGCATGAAGGAGGAACGATGATGTCCATCACTCCAAGGCAGCTCCTTAAGAGACATTGTTTCAACAATGGCTTCATCAGAGGGGAAAATCTCTTTAAGAGGATCAGCCGAGTCGGCCTTGCCGAGCCAGGGGGATTGGGAATAGATATCTAAAGCCATGCTTGAAGGAGCATGTTGAGGAGGAGGAGGATCAGATGCGGCGACAATTTCATAGTAATTAATCTCTACTGGAGTTAAGGGCATCGATTCTCCAAAATCAGTCACCTGTTCAGGCGAAGGGATGATCCATGGGTCGTCAGACCTAGAGATCATATTAACTTGAACGGTGTGTGGTGGTGGCGTGGGAAAAATACCCATGAGGACGAGGTCCTTGAAGAGACCAGGTCCCACACTATCAGGGGGATTGGGGATCTTATCCACGTAAGGAATTTTGTTCTCAGAGGATGAAGTGAAGAAAGAAAACTGATCCACAGTAACAATTTTTCCCTCATGAGGGAACTTGATAAGCCGGAAGAGGGTGGACGGCACGCATAGCATGGCGTGAGTCCAACTGCGGCTGAGAAGTAGATTGTAGTTAAGCTTGGCGTCAACCACTTCAACTTCTACGTTGATTGTCTTCCCCTGTAACGTAATCGGAAAACTCTCGAGAACACCGAGGGGTTTTGATTCCCGACCATCGAATGCTTCTAAGGAATTGGGAGATGATGACAGAGCCAATGGCCTTCCAGCAGGCGGATGACATGACACAGGTGGAAGCACCTTCATCCACAATGGCCCTATGGATGTTGAGGCCATTGATCTCGACTTGTATAACAAGAGCGATTTGATGTGGAAGTCGGGGGGTAAAATTTTATAAGTCGAAGGTGAGAAGACTAGAATCGACGGGATCGATTCCACCGATTGCAGACAACAAAGCTTTCCGTTGCGATGGGAAACTTTGAAGGACTTCCAATGCAGACATAGCAGAAGGCGCCTGTGCCAAATCCTCAAAAATACTGTAGTGCTGAGCGGCACGGGCATTTGGGTTGTAGGAAGATCTTCGCAGAACACCTTTAGAGGGTGGCCTCACAACAGGTTCAGCTGTAGGCTTCTCAATTTCCAAAGGAACGGAGACAGGTGGAGGAGGTGGGCCATCCACAACTTCCTTTCCAGCTGCCTGACGCGATCTGGCATAATCCTTCGAACGCGTAGCAATTGAGACAGGTGCCGCACCATTCATCATAAAGACCTGGGACCCAAATGGTGCAGATGGTGAGGGATTCTCAACCATCTGGGTCTGCTGAGACAGGAACGGTTCTTTAAGAACTGCCGAAGTCCCTTTGGAGCCTTTCAGGAGTTGAGTAATCTCAGATCATCGGGGACAATCTTTGGTATAATGATCTCCTTCACAGATAAGGCAGGGGTACTTCGGTTTACGTTGAGAACCGTCATCAGTACGAGGTTTAGAAGACTTTGGTTTAGGGGCGTCGGGTTTGGATTTTCCTTTGCCCTTGTTCTTTCCTTTGGAGGCCTTTTCCGTAGGATTAGCCTGAACGTCATTGACCTTCGCAGTTTTACCAAAATCTGGAGGAGCAGGAAGAGCAGAATTATTGGGAGAATTGGACTTCTGCTTCCCATCGGAAGATTTTTGAGAATTGTGAGATACGGAATCAATAACACCATCCACTGCTGGGGTAGGTGGAGCTTTAGAGGTTCTCGGGCATGGAGCATCAGTCAAAATATCATAAAGCGTGCCAGACTGAGAGTACACCAGATCTAGGTACTAGGCACGCGCGATGGCTTGTTCTTCAGTCACACATGCCCCCATAGAAATATCTTGAGCGATTTTGTTAACGAAGGAGGTGGTGAACCAATGAGTTAGTAGCTGATCAGGTATATCAAACTTGATCAGTCTACGACGACGTCGCCACTCATGAATATGATTGGATATGTGGGTGGCTTTATCCTGCTTCAAGGAATTCAAGAGATGTGTCTCGGCCTCGTAACGAACCAGTAACTGGAAGTGAGTAAAAAAACCATGGCTAACGTATTGAAATCTTGAAATATGCCACGGGGTAATTCAATATACCACTTAGCGGCAGCGCCAGTAAGAGTGTGCTGGAAGAGATGTAGACGAATTGAATCATCCACCCAAGAGTTGGACGAACACCATAGATGGTAAGTCATTACATGAGCTTGGGGGTCCTCTCCAACTTTACCTTCAAACTTAGGGCAGTCGTCGGGTACCTTGGTCGGAACCGGAGGCCAATAAGGATTGTGAATAATCGGATCATTGGTTAATTTAGAAACGTTCGGTAACTCCAAGGTAGCCAAGAGCGGCAATTGCGGATTGAACGGCATACCAAGCCCTCGATAAGGACCGATACCTATACTCCAAGCTGGTTGAGAATATCCTAGCCCCCATGTGTTTTGTCCCGAAGGATTCTGACCGTAGGGGGTATAGGGCGTATAACCAGTCTGATTCGGTTGCTGGTAACCAGTGTACGGGGTTTGATAACCAGAGTATGGACCCTGATTATATGTCGGTCCCGTTTGAGTAGTCTGTGGATTTGGCTGCTGAGTATAGGTGTAGCCAGGTTGTTGAGTGTAATAATGGGAACCTTGGGGCGGGTTATAAGTCGGTCGAGATTGACCGTGAGGGTAGTAACCGCCTTGAGGTTGAGTGGGCTGCTGATAGGTGGGACCCTGCTAAGCCTGATAATTAGGGCGCACCGGTTGATTCAGTTGTGGCATTGAATAAATCGGCTGTTGGGCAGGGTTGAAAAGATGTGCAGGTTGGCCTGGTTGGACAGGCTGACCTGGCTAAACGGGCTGCCCTGGTTGAATAGGTTGACCCGGGTGAACAGGTTGCGCTGGTTGCGCAGGTTGACTTGGCTGATGTGGGACACCAGGTTGTGTCGGATGGGCCAGTTGGCTTGGTGGCGGAATGGGGCCAGGTTGTGGTTGGTAACCGGCTTGACCTGCAGCAGGACCATGAGACGATCCTGGCTGATGTGCAACATTCAGACCAATAGGATACTGAGGTTGCATGGGTTGGGAAGGTTGGACTTGTCCCCGGGGACCATATACCGGCCCTGGTTGGTACTCCGGTTATCCTGTGAGTCCTTGAGGTTGCCCAGGTTGGACTCCAGGGAGAGGCTGCATAGGTTGACCTGAAAGGTTGTAATACTGTCCTTGCAGACCGTATAATGGCCCCTACTGGCTTGAAGGGTAGCCCTGTAAGGGCTGTCCTTGCGGGTCATAAGGATAGCTAGGCTAGCCAGAAGGTTGGCCTTGAAAAGGTTGTCCTTGCGGGTTATAAGACTGCCCAGCCTAGTTAGATGGAAAACCCTGAGCATGAAGGTGAGCCTCTGGAGCGGGTAAACGTAAAGGATTCTCGTACTCATCGTACTAATATGGAAAAACGTACATGGGCGTACCGTCCTGTGCATAATGCGAAAAATACGAGCGGTTGGGATCTTGAGAGGATTATCCGACCTCGGGGTTCGATTATTGTAAGGACAATCGATACTCCTCAGGAGAGATGTTCTCCGACATAGCAGATGCTATATAGACGTCTTCGGGAAGCGACGTAGCCCTTACGGACTGAGTGGTAACAATAGGTGTAGATGCAGCCACACAAACAGTGGGCCTGACGGGTACAGAAGTGACCTGAGGGTATGACGTGATGGGTGTCCTAGGAGACATCCCCAATGAAGGAATAACCGGCCTCGTAGAAGGAGTTGATATCCCCATAGAGGCAACAACGGTGATAATATGACCTAAAGATCTATACCCTGCTGGTAGTGAAGGACTAGGCGAAGACATGACAGATAATTTGGGGTTGTCTTCTGGGAACAACTGGTAATCTTCCCCAGACATGGGGATTTCCTCACTAGGAGAATGGCTGGATGCACCCATATCTGAACCTGCCGCTAGATCTCATAATAGATGGCGAGGACTAGGAGGAGTAACAACAGGCTAGAAAAGGCGAACCTGATGTAAGAGGAGGGAAATGTTCCCCTACTCCAAATCCAGACCAAGGGTCGGATAAGGGCCAATTGAAATCCACTGGTCCTCCAAAGGGAAGCTCAGACAGAACCGGTCCCCCGTCGGGAAACTCAGAAACAATGGGCTGCTGATGTTCAACAGAGGATTGCGAGACCTCTAATGAATCGTCCGTATATGGACTACCAGTAGACGAAATCGAGGGTTCCGCCACTGTGACAATAATGACGAAAGGAAAAGATCAAACATAACACACGGCCTGAAAAAATCAAGGCACACAATCAAACGGCCAACAAGCAAGATCTAACAGGGCGTGTGATCACGGGTGATTTATTTTACAACATTGAAACTTAGAAACTTCACCGTTTCATGTTTTAAGAGTCGAGAAACGGATGAAAGATGACTTGATCTCTTTCAGTTTTGAAGCAAGCGGGAAAGGACAAGCGCTTGGTGATCTTTTCAAATTTAAGGAGTCAGATAAGATCAAAATGACTGCTCAGGAATTCTAGGCAAAGGGTGTACCAAATAACCGTGAACTGCAATATACACCTTGGTTTCAAAATGAAAGAGAAAATCTTAAAGGACTTAACGTGCACATGCGAAATCTCCCACGAATGTTGCCTTGGTCACTGTCTGGGTATAGGGCGACGGAGACTATTCTATGGATGGTGCAACTGAGTAGGTCTCACTTCTCTGGCAGTCTTGGGGAGCCTGAGATCTCCTTAGTCTTGTCCCCAAGCCGCCCCATGAAGGACATACTAGGTTTAACGACGCCGGAACACGTCTCTAGCCTAGACCTCTAAATATTTCGTTAATGTTTCAATGCTGCCTTAGTGTAAATTGAATAAATTTTAATGTTTATCTTGAATTATGTTTCAGTTTCCAGGCCCTAGCGAGTGTTATGTCTCAAAATCTCCTAAATGCACACTACATGCCACAGTATATCATTTCATTCGATGAAAGCTAATTACGAGAGAGTTAAGAGCTTTTTCACAAAATAACAAAATGATCAGACAACAACCAGTAATGTCTCTAATGCAGCTAATGGAAACTAAAAGCTTTTCTTTCAAAGTTACTAATCACTAATAACACAGAAAAGATTTAATTCACATTAACTAATCAAAAGCAAAAGAGATTTTTTTTGTATTTTCAATGTTTAAGAGCAAAGTGCACTAAACAAAATGAAAACTAATGAAAAGAGCAATTTGAGAAGCGATAGCAAAGGAGTAAAAACAAGCAAATTTCACTCAACGCAAACACACAATCAGACCTCAAATTGTCAAAACAATCCCTCAAAACCAAGAGAATCCCCAAAGACTCAAATGAACCACGTAATCTAGGCTCAAAGCGAGACAAAGTGGAATTCGAATGAAGAAGAAACCAATCACTCAAATAGCGCAATGAAATGACAGGCAACCCCCAAACGAATGCAGAAAAGCAATCACAGGGTTGATTGAACAGATAGAAACCGAAAACTCCCACGGGAGGCTCGACACACTACAACACCTAGATGCCCTAGGGCTAGAATGTAAAATCGATAGAAACGGGCAAAAAACCAAATGATGAAGGTCACAGTCAATCAAACAAGGCTCCAGAACACTCAAGCAGTCGTAAAAATGAAACCAAACACACAGGTCAAGCTCAGAAATCTAAAAACATAGTAAACCCTAGCACCTTACAGGATTGGTGTGACTGTAAGGCGAAATCTAGCGCCAGAACAGGATTGGTGCGGGTAATACACTGGAAATATGCGCCAATGGGCGCAACTCTCAGGCTAATAAGCGCGCTAGTCGAGTTTACTATGGAAAAATAAAAAAGAGCAATCCAAGGAACATACTAGTGATGGTAAAGCTAAAAAAAACCAAACACATAGAAAGAGCCAGCCAAAAGGGCTGATCAAGCAAGCAAAGTCAAGAATCGACCGAAAAGACAAGACAATACTCCAAATCAACCTTCCCCAGCGGAGTTGCCAATTTGTTGTAGAGGTAAATCCCCTCTGCGGATAGAGGCGATCCCTACTAGCCCAGATTGGGTCTAGCAACAACCGTATCACGCTATGGTGCAAGTTCCTAATTGCAATAAACCAAATTGCGAAGAAGGCTTACCTTGAATCCAACACTGTTGTTTGTAGAGAAGGTAGCGCTCCCATTCCCTTGCTCCGGCAGATCACAATCCTCACGCTCGCCGCGATTGAACACCTGCACATGCAAGAAACACGACAAACACAAGCGTAAAATCCAATATATGCAATTATGTATCAGTCAGAGAAGACACAATTCATGATCATAATGAACAATACGAGTGGAACCATAACCAAAGTCGCTTATCATTAATTCATACAAAGGAAAATACAACCTGGCTCTGACGCTAAATCCTCCTTCGGTGGGTCGTTAGCGGAATACGTCTCGGTAAAGCTTGTTGGGAATGGGGACAAGCCTCTCTCTTCGATCGTCAATCTCCTTGCTACTGATTTGGCTCTATGAGGATTATTGCAGCATTCTTTAGGCTATCAAGGCTCTTGGAGATTAGCTTGCAAAGGAAAATGGCAAGCTTATATAGATGGTGGAAGGGGAGTTGGGATCCCTACAATCATGGGATTGGTCCTATCTTTAAGGAAGCTTCCATGAGAGGTGGAAAACTACTTCCTCTACATTGAGATCCGGAGCCAAACCTCCCAACTCAATTTAGATACCAGTTTAGGAGTTGGTTGGAGTCAATCTTCCGCCATTTATTTTTAAAAAACACTCCTTATTAAGCCTGGCGTGGGTGCGACTCTGGGGCAGAGCGCCAATTAGCATGCCCTCTTTGGAGGATTTCCCCCATTGGCGCGGGTATGACACTGAGTAGTCGCGCTAAGGCCAAAAAGGCTATTTTTAGGGTTTTTTCACAAGGAATTGTCTTCAGGGGAATGCAAGTCCTTGTTCAAGGGGATACCATGAAAGTGGTTTCAGGTCATGTCACTGCTCACAGGTCACGGAATAAGCCCTCCAATGTGCGGGACGGGGGATTGCAGGGACGGTGACAAATTGCTGTGTAACAAAGATGAAGAAAAAAAAATATTAGAAATAAAGATGGGTAGGTAGAAAGCAGTTGAGAAATCATGTAATAAAGCATCATCGGGCAAAAATTACTAATTTCCCCTCCCCTACAAATATTCAGTATTCTAAACTATTAATCAAAAAGGCTCAGAGCATTTCTTTGACTTTTGTTGGGACCGGACCCAAGGCTCGATGACTGATTAGTTAAAAATATCAAAATTCCCACACTAGACCCACATTCATCAACATTTACCCTTCTTTCATAAATCATAATCCCTTTTCCTAAGGAAAAATCTATTTTTACTTAGTAAAAGCTAAACCCTAAATAGCTAATCTCTTTCCCTTTCAAAAATCATTCATAAAACCTCAAAATACATTTTATCCTAAGTTAAAATTGTATCCTAAGTTAAAGTGTAAAATATAATAAAGATAAACAATGCTTTATTTTCTACACTTTACTAAGAGATTATCATGTGTTTTGTTTCCATTTCACTACCCTTTTTCATATTAACTTCTAACTAAAACTATTAAACCCCTCAACTACACCCTCTCGTATATATTAATACCCTTATATTTTAAATAAACCCCAAACCCTTTATTTTAAGTTTAGACCAATGTTAAATAAAGCAACCTTAAACCCCCGCCACATATAATATAAAGCCTAAGGTTTAAAAACTTTGTTTAAATGCCTTTTCATAAAGTTTAAAACCATCCTCGCATATAAAATACTCCGGCCACACTCCCATTCCGGCGCACCTTCCCAACAGATCTGGACCATTCGCATTTAGCCCTGAAGATTCGATGACGAGGACACCATATCGCATAGAAAAGTAGCGCGATCACCCCCACTCCATTTCTGCGCGAAATGGGCAGTATCAAGATTTTATCTCTCCTCCACGTGCCCATTTCTCATTGGATCATGTGGGTTCAAGATGAAAGCACTTACCACCAAATTGTCGTACGATAACCACTATGGTTTTCAATCCTTTGAAGCTCGAAACCGCCACCCCCGCCTGATGTGACAATCATTCAATACAGAAGTAATGTAACCAAAATGCATATTAAACCTTCGAAACGTAATTCATTCCTTTCTCTTCTGCATTAACCTTTTGCTCGCGCCTCCCTGACTGTAATAACATCATTTTTTGCCATTTTATGCCCAAAGAGCCTGCAAAATCTGCCCCGTGAGCATTGAAGACCGCCAAGGAGTGTTTACATTACTTCACAGAAGCTATGTTTCATTCAAAACCTTAGATACATCTTCCGAAGCCCAATACCTGCATACAAAAGGTATTTTTTTTTGAAATTTGAACCAACAATCGATTTGAAAGACATTTTAAAAAACAAAAACACAATTAGAGTTTAAAAACCAATTATAGAAACTTTCAAAAAGCCCCAAAAACAGGCCAAACCTTGTCAAATTTTTTCCAGAAACCCTATTTTACTGCTAAATGCTATTGTGAGAGAAAATTGTGAGTTTTTCCAATCCTATGAACTGTTTCAAGCTTTAAAACAAACCAGAAAACCTCTATAGGTATCCTAAGCCTTTGTGACTTATTTTCGAAAGACTTTCAACCCTATTTCTTAGTGAGAGACTCAAGAAACCCTTGTTTCTTGTTTTAAACCAATCAAAAGCATGTAAACTTCTTTCACAGACCTGATTGGAAAGAAAGCCCAAATAAAAAGCTATACTTTGCCAAATTTATCCAAGAAATCCTCTGCTAAAGTAAATTACTTCTGCAAACTGTCTAAACTTGTAGAAGTAGCCCAAAATGCCTAAAAAGCAAAGCTCTAGCAAGTCTGAAGCTTCCAAAGTGCCTAAACCAACCCCTGCCATGACTTCAAATACTGCTATTGTTGTCAATCCTTTACAACCCCAAGTCATAAACATTGAACATATCCAATTAGTTGATACTGATTACAAGATAGTAGATCCCATTGTTGAATTTAACTTGCTAGATATCCATAACTGGTGCTATGATAAGTCATTAGATAATGAAGAAGAAGTCCATATTTTGGAATCCCACTTGCCCAAATATGTTGTCCCATTAACTCACCCATGCCAGGAAGTCATTAGGTTATGTCAACAACATTATGTACCTGAGCAAAGAGCCATTGTAAATACCAATAAAGAAGTGCTTTTTACCATTACTTAAGAATCAATTAACCAAAGGCTACAGCTTCAGCCTGACCCCCAAGCAGTTCCTTTATCTATAGAGGCCCTCACCAAGTTATAAATTGGCCTAGATTTTCCCAAGAGATTCATGATTTTTCAGACATTTATGCCTTTGCATGTAGAAATTCCTAAGCTAAATCCCCCATATTCTACTGCTAAGTTCCGTGAAGGTTCAAGACATGTGATTTCCATGCTTTCCTTAATCCTTGGATATTTTATTGATGAACACACAGATGAGTCCATCTTGGGGTTCTTATCCACTTTTTCCCCAAGTCAACCACCATTAGTAATATTTGATTATGCTGGTTTCAATGCAGATAATATTCACTATCAATTGACCAATTTGCAAATTGAGGGAGTGTTCAGATATACTTCCTCCCTTTTCCATATGTTTTTATACTTTCAATCAGATAATTTTCCAGTTACTCTCCAAATTCTTGACATAGAGGGAAATCCTCTATCTGTCATTTTCTGGACATCCTTGCTTAGAAAAGAATGTGTAGAATTTACATATTCAGAATTTTCAGAGTTATTTTTACATCTAGTGATCACAATTTTAACCAAAGCAGAGCAATCAAGAATAAATGAAGAAATGAAAAAGATATTGTAGTTGTCAGAGTAGAGTAAGGTTGGTGACTAGTATTTGTATGAAAAATATACTGAGATCAGAGTCTTTGGGTCAAATTTGTTACCTTACAAATTACCCAAACATCCTTAAATGATGTTTGTATATTTTATTAATTATTAGTTAGATATAGTTATCTTAGGTTTATTAATGTGGAAGGGCATGATCAAAGATCATGCCTCTTCGCCAAGGGACACCATAAGGCTATATTGAAAGCCTTGGTGATCCCCACTTGTAATCATTTAATCTTTTATCAATAATAATATATACTTATTCAAGTTTACCAGAGTTTTTACACTCCATTGGTATCAGAGCAGTCACTCTTCAGGATCTGTGTGATCATCCAGAATTAAGGAATTACAAGGAATTCCAGAATTGCAGAATTTTTTTTCAAGTGCTTGTAAGCAGCATTTGTTTAAATTTTTTTTTTGACAATTTTTTCCTCCCTCGATTTTTTGCAGATTTTCCCGCATCACTCCCACTCTATGTTCGCTCACCAACCCTTGATTCCCAACTCCCTCACGTAAAATAAAAATAAAAAAAATAAAAATAAATATTATTATTATTATTTTTTTACAAATTTTCCCCCGAGTTATCTCTCTCATTTCCCTCACCACCCCACCTTCCCCGCGTCCCCCTCGCTACCCCCTCTCCCCTACCCTATCCCCCTCACTCCACTCACGGCCTTTTTTCCCCCGTCCCTCCACACCCAGCCTTCCTTCCGCCGCCCTTACTGCCCACACTCCCAATGCCTTCGCCTTATCACTCCGTCCTCTCCCAACTCCCCCCCGCCCACACTCCCAACTCCTCGCCACTTGTCCCCACCCTTCCTTTCTCCCCAATTCCCTTGGCCCTTCCGCCCGACTTCCCCACGCTGCCCTTCCTCGCAATATACCGACTCTCACCCACAATCCCAACTCCCGCTCATCCTCTCCGTCATCACCCCCCTCCTCGGCCCTCACCTTCTCCCTGCGGCCTCCCCCTCCCGCCCTCTCACTCTTCCCACTCCTTTCCGCCCACCCGTTAACCTTCCCACCTGCCTTCCGCCGTCAACGTCTCCCCTGCCTGCTCCACTCTTGCTCTCTCCCCCGACACCCATCCTTCACGCCTCGCCTGCCGCCCTTCCGTGGCCATTCCAACTCCCTTCTGCCATCTGCCTCCCATTCGGATCCTCGGCCCTCCCACCGTCAACCTGCCCCCTCCCTCTATTTACTTATGTCTCCTCACCGTCACTGACCTGCAATCACCTTCTTGTCGTTTTTAATTTTGTTCTTCATCGTGTCTATTGTTGGCCGTGCATCCCGATTTGTTTAAAAAAAGCAAGCAAAACATATATATAATAAAAATATATATAAATACATTTTATTTTTATTTAAATTTAAATTTAAATTAATTTTTATATAAAAATTAGTTTAAAATATATATATATATATATATATATATATATATATATATATATATATATATATATATATATATATAATTAATTTAATTGTTTAATTAAAAAAAAAATATCTTTGAGGACAAAGCTTCTTAAGGAAAAGGGGATAAGCCCTAACAAGGAGTATGAGGAATATGTCGTCATCAATGTTGATGGCCGGATTCCATAAAATATTGCTGCATCTCGAAAAACAGATCAATAATAATTCAGATGACTTTGGAAAATGATTAGTCGGCCTCGAAGGTACAGTTGTAGGAAACTCCAACAATATAAAAAAGGTTCATGATACAACAAATCGAATAGAAAGACAAATGTGGCTAAATCATCACGAGGCCACAGAAAATCATAGCGAAGCAATGAAAAAGATGACAGAACTCTTCGATAAGTTAAATGATAAGATAGATAAGATAAGTCAAACACAAGAAGCAATATTTCCGAATGTTGAACATAATCAATTGAACAATGTAGCTAATTCAGATCATAATCATGAATATAACATGTTTGAAAAAGAGCAATTAAATGAAGTTGAATTGGATATCAGCTCACATGAAAACTATAGTGTTGGAATACCTAGAAGCAAATACTCTGAAATCAACTATGAAAGTTATAGAGCTGAGAAGCCAAGAGAAGAAAAGACAACTCAATCCACTAATAAAGCCAGTGATGCAGCAACAAAAGTTATTGAGAACTTTTATATAAATGAAAATCCAATGGCAGAAAAAGAAACAATTCTTTATGTGAAAGAGCCACATAAAGTATTCAACGTGACTGCTATCACAGATGCAACAACAGACATAGTCGTTGAAAGTGAAATAAACCATGAAAATACGGATGCTTATAAACAACAAAATGTTTCATCCCTAGAATTGAAAGAAAAATGTGAAGAGAGAAACACATCCGAAGCCGTTGATACAGTGCCAGAAGCTGTTGAGGCCTTCGATGATGAAGCAGATATGGTTGTTAAGAAGGAAGCATTTGATGATGGTGAGAAGTTGCATCGGTCGATAATTGTTGGTAACTTACCTCTAAATCTAAAAAGGAACCATGAAGAATCACCAACAATACAAGGAATAGTTCAGACATACGCAAAAATATTTCAAGACCTACCAGTGAAAATGTCTCCTAATAGGGAAATCAAACATCCAATAAAAGTCAAGACAGGGTCCGACCCTGTCAATATCATATCTTTTCGCTATCCACATCACCAAAAGATTGAACTCGAGAAGATGCTCCACGATCTTTTTAAAATGTGGGAAGCAAGAGCTCGACGCTCAAGAAACCCAGGCATTCGCCAACATTGTCCATCATTACGTATGCTTTGAGGACAAAGCATCTTAAGAGAGGGGAAATTTTATGTATATTTTATTAATTATTAGTTAGATATAGTTATCTTAGGTTTATTAATGTGGAAGGGCATGATCAACGTTCATGCCTCTTCGCCAAGGGACACCATAAGGCTATATTTAAAGCCTTGGTGATCCCCACTTGTAATCATCTCATCTTTTATCAATAATAATATATACTTATTCAAGTTTACCAGAGTTTTTACACTCCAAATGAGGACCTTTGCCTTGGAGTATATCAGGCAGATCCTGAACTCTGATTCCATAAATTTCATGGCAGCTAAGAAGAAAACTCAATTCAAACTAAAGAATCAGATAGGGCCATTCATATGCAATCACATGGATGCTGAAAAAGAGGCAGCTAAGCAACTATTGGAATATAAATTTGAAGAAATTTTTCATTGGAATTATGATCCATAAGGGATCCTGAGCAAGCTAAGGGTTAAATGCAAGTTAACACCCTTCATCCATGAAGAAAAACCAAAAATAGAAAAATTTGCAAATCAGATTGAGTGGACTGAAAACACCTTAATAGATGCAGTGAACAAAGATAATGCTAGTCATACTTTAGAGACTGCAAATCAACCAGAAAAGTCTACTAAAAGAGTAAGGGAAGAAGGAGCCTATGTGGCAGAAAATACAACTGAAACTAAGTTCAATCTCATATATAACAAAAATCCCAAGTTATATTCAGCAGATAAAGGAAAAGTAACAATTGATGTGGAAGAAATAGAGCTTTTAAATACCAATACAGATTTGCCAGAGAAAAATGTTGCTACTGTGATTATCAATTAGCCAACTACTAAAAATCAGAATGAAGAAAAAATCAATAATTAAGACACATAGTTGATGGAAAGACAACAAAGCATGGAAGCCTCTTCCTCACAGGAAGCTGAGGAAAAATATTTGGATATCAAAGAAAAATATAAGCAGATTAAACTGAAGAATGAAGAGATAAAAAATAATATTTATTCTCAATATCTCAAACAGACTCCAAGTGTGCAAAACAGGCTCCTTTATGCATTTGATTATTCTAATCAAAAGCTAATCATGTCAGTGTTGCAGGCTACAGTAAAATCTCCAAAGACAGTAGAAGATTATAAGAAATTTGATTTGGAAGTCCAGACAGATAAGATCCATGCTCTTGATCAAATTGAGTTCCATAGATAGACCTTAGAAATGTTATATTCTATTGTAACAAATAAAGCCATGAGTTCTCAGAAGCTCCAAAACACCATCTCCAATATGAAAGATCAGATGAAGATGGACAAAGCCTCATTGTATGCTAAGGATCTAAGGATAAAAGCCTTAGAATAACTAGCGTTGTAGGTGGGATACGACCCTGCTAATATCAAAGCAGCAAAATTATTGGTAAAGAAGAAAAATGAAGATATAGAAACTTTGAGGAAACAACTCAAACTTCCTCAAAGTGAACATCCTCAAACAAAAGAAATCATACAAGAGCAGAATGAAAAAGATGACACGATGAATTTAATTCTTCAGTTGACAGCCCAGGTTAAGGAGATGGAGATTGAGATGGACAAACTTGTCCAGGAGAGGGAAATAGTTAAAATATCAGAGATTCCTACAGTTATTCCAGTAATCACTACAACAGTGCCTTCAACTTTAGCTGAAAAGTCGGAACCCAAAGAGCCACTGGAAACTGCAGTGCTAGTAACTTCTTCCACAACCTCAGCTACTAAATCATCTACAAAAGCAATTCAACATACAGATGAAACCAGCAAAATAGTGAAAGCAATGGAAGAAATGTCTTTAAATACAAACGAGATTAACAGGTTGACAAAGATGGTAGAAAATCTTGAGAAATCAAGCAAATTAGCTCAGATAAATGCAAAGACACATGAAAAAAATGCCATCAGATTGAATGAAGAGTTGAAGAAATTGCAGAAGGAATTTACATTAAAGGAGCAAATATCATATATCAAAAATCACCTTTGGAACAATGTCATTGAAGCCATCCATGATGTATGGCCTTCAATTCAGGTAATTTTTGAACAAAGAGAGTTATTTCTAAAAGCACAAGCAGAAATTCAAAAGACTCAAAGTGAACTAGCTGATAAACCAGAGCAAGCTTTAAGGCTGATCACCTTCCTTAATAGCAAAAACAGACAGGAGTTAGAAGAACTCAAGATTACAGACTGGATTGAAGCTATCCTAGAAATTAGGAAAGTTACTATAAAGAAAAATCTGATGAGGCAACTGGAAGAAAAGTGTGAGAGTATGAATATTGCCATAACTAGATTTATGGTTAAGTTTACAAATTTGAGACAAAAAGGATTGCCTGACATTATGGTCATTGATGAGAAACTGATGCCTCAGAATGACTATGATAAGAAAATTAGAGAGTTTGCAAAAGAACAGGTAAATAAACCACAAGGACAAGGCATTCCAACTGGAAAAGTGTTACTTAAGAGTTTTGAAGACTTATTCTATTTGAAACACGAGATAAAACACTTGTTTATTATCAATCCAACCTTTTCTAGATATACTGAAGCTGATGAAAACTTCAGGAAATTAAAAAAGGTACAAATTCCTAAATATGAGGATTGACAAGCACTCACAGATTTATTATAAAAGAAAAACAAATAGAATGAGAAGAAAATTGTTTTCTGATTTACAGTCAAAATAGAATTTTACAGCAGTAAACAATTTTTTATTATGGTTAAAGAGTATCAGAGTTTAGAGAGTATCAGTGAATAAAGAGTATCAGAGTTTAGAGAGTATCAGTGAATAAATAGTATCAGAGTTTAGAGAGTATCAGTGAATAAAGAGTATTAGACAAGGCAGATTAGATTCCAAAAAATATCTAAGAGCCAGCAAGGAGGACACCAAGGCAGCCAACTGCATCTTATCCTCTAAACATTTTCTATTTCTTTTAGATAAATAGGACAACTTGCTGATTTGTTAAGAGTTGTCTCTATTATTGTTGTAAAGATATTTTATTTTCCAAAGATAATTCCTATAAGCTTTCTAGGATATTTTGTAAAGAACTATGTATAAAAACTTCATCTTTAGAAGTATTTTGGGTGGAATAAAATTGCTGGAGATTGTTATAGTCATTTCTTCTTGGACTTCAAAGCTTTTGTGTGTCAAATTTCGAGTTAGCAGGCTGGATCAAAACAAATTGGCATCATACTTCAGGATTCCTGTGATGAGCTATTTGGAGTGAAGTATTTCCTTACTTGTCATTGTTATCTTTCTTTGTTACATGCATCCATTTATGTTTTTTCTAAATCTGAATGAATAACTAGGAGCATTACTACAGGATTTGTTAAAAGCACCATGTTTTTAACTAGTTATCATTTATATGTTTTCCTCTGATTTCCAATGTAGGGAACCCTTAATTTCTCCCTCTCTTGTTTGACCTCTTCCTACTACTTGCTTTTCCAGATCAAAGGATTCTTATGTGCCCTTTATCTCAATCATACCACCTCATAAAAATAACTTTCCAAGATATTCAAGGGTTATCTATCTTGCCCTAAAAACATTTGACCGTTTGGCCTTGATTGCAGTCCTATTTCATTGATTTTGACTCCTTAGCCCAATGGACAAATGGATTTCCCACTATCCTTCATTTCAAGTGATTTTTCCCACCAAATCTACCAAAACCAAACCAAAGCTGCACATTCATAACTAGCCTAATATTTACAAATTGAAACAAATTTAAAACTTAAAGAGAGAGCCCTCTCTGAACCCTAGGAAGGCTAGATCCTAGAGTTTGAAGTTGGTTTGTGGTTACCTCTAGTAGTCTTTGACTAAAAACCAAAATCTCACAAATTTAAAATTACTAGAGTGATAACATTACTGGCGACCATATTGGGACTAACTAATCCTCAGCCATAAAACTAGTCTTAAAGGAAATTTTTTTATTCATCCTTTTACTTTAAGATTGCTTTTATAAGTTGTGGGTATTAAAAACTATAATTCTGGCTTCTAGGAAAGTTTATTATACTAGGTTTAACCCGGATCCTAAACCTGCTGTAATAGAAGACAACCCAGACCGAATTGGTAAAAAGAAAAAAACAAATATAAATTTTAGAATTTAAAGTCTCATTAAAAAGAGGTAATTCATTACCACAAGAATTAGTAAGTTTACAATATATAGATTTTGATCTGAAATTTGAGCATTCTTTGTTTAGAAGTCAATCTGAAAGCGATCTTTATACTACTGTGTTAGACCCTGTTTTTATTTTATTCTTGGAAACAAAACATAAATATATTACAGTAGAATCTAAATCAAAGAAAGTTGAATATCAGACTAAATTTGAAGAACTTAATACTACTATTCTCAAAGATATTGATGAAGCTATTAAATTAGCTCAATTATTAGCCTATACCACTAAGCCTTCAGTTCCACAGTTACCTACCACCAGAATACCAGTTGCAGATTCATCTCTATATGCTACTACATCATATATAACTTCCAATACCACCACATCTATAGATCCATTTATCCCTAAATTACCCTTAAAGCCTAGAGTACTATTTCCCCCACTCACTTCATCTACTATATCCACTAGCTTACCTTTTGATTTTTCAAACACATTATCCTCATTCCCTAGTAGTTCCATATATATTCCAATTACATTTCCCAGCACCTCAACTACAGCTTTTTGTTCATCATCTATCACTTCCAGTTCAGCCCCAAGCACTTCTAATTTACCCCCTAACCAAGCTAAACTTCAAGCTATGGCTGCTAGGTATGCTCCCCTAGTCTTACCACAATAGCTTCATGACATGCCTAAAGAATATCAGAGTAAGACACCATAGTTTGATGCCACTACCCATTATACAGCTCAACAACACATAACTAAAATGACAGATTTCTTTGAACTCCATGAGATTGATGATTCAGATGTTCAAATGAGGTTATTTGCACAAACATTAACAGGAGAAGTTAAGAAGTGGTTTAGAGGCCTTGTTGCTGGTAGTGTAACTGATTTAGTTGTATTTCATAGATTGTTTTTAAATAAATGGGAAAAGAAAAATAATCCACTCCAGATATTGTTTGAATTTGATGCCATGAGAAGAGCTCCAAATGAGTCAATCCAAGATTACTGCACTAGATATAACAGTGTTTACAATGCCATCCTTGCAAATATAAACCCACTCCTGATTCTGTCCTTCTCAAATTCCCTGATGGATTTGACACTGACATGGCGTATCAGTTGAGGGAAAGAAATGCAGAAACCTTAGAAAGAATGCAAACAGATGTCGTTAGTGTAGAAGTAAACATTTTAGCCAAAAAAGCTAGACTGAGAAATGAGAGAAGAGTGACCATTAAAGAAGAAACTTCCAATTCAGACTCAAAAATAGATATGTTAGCTAATACTTTAGATAGGATGATGGATAGACTAGAAAACATAGAGAGAAGACCTCAATGGGATAACCAACAGCAAATCAGAAATCCCAATTTTAGGAAAAACACAAATTCAGGAAAAGCAAAAGAAACAGCCCCAGACAAAACAATAAGGCCCCTCTTTCAAGAGAACTATGCTGCAAGTTCTCAGAATAATGATGATGATGAGGATGCAATAAATCTAATGGGAATAGATGATAATAATACTATTTTTCTTAGTCAGGAAGATCAGGAATTATTTGAACTCCAACAACTTAAATTAGATTCAAGTGAATCCTTTGATTATAAACAAGGTTATGATTATGTTATAAATGAAATACACAGTCAATATAACCTTAGAAATAAGAAAAACAATGAGTCTTATACCAAGAAAACTTCCCAAACTCAGATTAAGAAAACAATATAAGCTCCCAAAATAAAAGTTCTGCAAATTATCCCAAGGGAAAACAAACAAAACTCTAGTTCTTCCCAAAACATTTCTAGTCCTAAAAATGCAGCAAGCCCTAAAATTGTTGATATTACTGATGAAGTTGCTCAAGCTACAAAATATTCACAGAAATATACTGCTGCAAAAGCTTCTAATTCTGTTAAAACAACAAATTTAGATCCTAAAATTCCCTCTGTTGTTCCTAAATCAGCGGATCCAAAAACTGCTACTTCAAAAACACCTGCTGATAATTCTAAGATTGAAAGAACATTTACTGCTTCAAAAACAATCCCTGAAAAGAAAATTAGGAGCAGTAAAACACAAGAGACTCAAATAGAGAATGTCAAACCAATTGAAAACGAAAACATAACTGTAGAAAAACAAGACAAACCAACACAAACTACAATTACCAAAGAAGAATTGATTCAAATAAGCAAATCACAACCTACATTCAACATACAATCTGAAATTCCAAAGCTAAAAATACCAATTCCTTTGACAGAATTGGTAAAACATGAATTGTATAAATCAACCATAACTGAAACATTAAACATGAATGACGGAGAATATTCCATATATCATAAATCTAATTGATGATCAACCAAAGTTGATTTTCTGCCCAGATGTGAATGAAAAACATGCAGATGGAGCAGTTCCTCCATTCTATATCACTCTTACCAGTCATGATCAAATTTTACATAATGCCATGCTAGATTGAGGAGCTTGCAATAATCTAATGCCTAAAGCCATAATGGAAACTCTCAATCTAGAAATTACAAGGCATAAAGATTTGTTTTCATTTGATTCTAGTAAAGTTAAATACTTAGGTTTAATCAAAGATTTGTGTGTAACACTAGTTCAATATCCTGGTAAGAGTATATTAATGGACATTGTAGTAGCTGATATCCCACCTAAATATGGAATGTTATTATCTCGCTCATGGGGAGCAAAGTTACAGGGATCTCTACAATTGGACATGTCTTATGCTACTATATCAGTTTTTGGTCAACCTAAAAAGTTATATAGGGAAACATTGATGAAGTACATGGTCAGAGGTGCAGAAAGATCTATAAATTACCCAATTTACTCTACACCAAATGACCTTGATTCTTTTATATTATGTAACTCTAAAACTAATGAAATCCAAACTAAACTAATAGAGAAAAAGAAAACACCAAACAATGATAATATCTTTCATGAATCTTTATGGCATTTAGACTTTGATGGTTTAGTAAAAAAGTTAGGAGCAGGCGCAGGAGTTTGGATAACCAACATGGAGACTAATCACTCAGAAGGTCATGCTTTCAGGCTCAATTTCAAATGTACCAATAATATGGCTGAGTATAAAGCCCTCATTCTAGGACTCCAAATTATTAGGAACTCAGGAGGCAAACAAAAATTAATCATGGGAGATTCAGAGTTGATCATAAAAAAAATAAATGGAATATATTCTGTTTACAATCCTAGATTAAGTCGATACAGAGACACTGTGCTAGATTTAACAGATGATTTATTGGAATGTAAATTTGCTGCTATACCTAGAAAACAAAATATATAGGCTCACTGTCTAGCAACCTTTGCTAGTACATGCAATTTACCATTCCAACCTAATCAAAGATATACCGCTGAAGTCAAGCATAGGCCAATAATTCCAGACAACCTCAAGTATTGGCAATTTTTTTCTCAAGATGAATAGATTTACAAGTTTATGAACAATGAAGGTGAATTTCAGAACTGTAAGATAGATACAGATTGTACTATAGATCAAGATTTAGATTGTGAAATAGATTTGAATAACTTAGATGTAAATAAAGTAAAGTTTTCTAAACCAACTAGATTTAGTCAATCAGATATAGATAGCTTAGAGAAAGTAGAGATTGAAGAAATTATTGATGATGAATTTGACATATTGAATCTTAAGGATAATTTATTACCCAAAGGTTTAACTCCCTTAGAAGATATTTTTGACTCAAATGATGTAGCTAGAAAACCCAAAATGGAGCCAGTTAGATCTGATATAGAAGAATGCAATATTGGTACAGAGTTAAAAACCAAAATGATCAAACTTTCCAAAACCTTACCTTAAAAAGAAAAGGAAAAATATATTACTCTTTTAAAGGAATATCAAGATGTTTTTGCTTGGAGTTATGAGGATCTCAAATCCTATGATACCAACATAATTCAACATAAAATTCCAATAAAATAAGATCAAAAGCCCTTTAAACAAAAGTTGAGAAGAATTAGCCCTGTTTTATTGCCTTTGATAGAAAAGGAAGTGAAAAGAATGTATGATGCACAAATAATTGCACAAATCAGATATTCTGATTGGGTTTCCAACCTAGTTCCAACAAGAAAGAAAACATGAGAGATAAGATTATGTGTTGACTTTAGGAATATAAACAAAGTGTCCTTAAATGATAATTACCCTTTACTTAAAATGGATCATATATTACAAAGGGTAGTTGGCTCTTCAAGGGTGTGATGGTTTTTTAGGATACAACCAGATTTTAGTCCAAAAAGAAGATCAAGCCAAAACAACATTTACTACTCCTTGGGGGCACTTTTATGTATGTAAAAATGCCTTTTGGTATAATGAATGTAGGGGCAACCTTTCGAAGAGCTATGGACATAGATTTTGCAAAGGAAATACATGATTTCTTAGTAATTTACTTAGATGACATTACTGTGTTTTCCAAAACTGATAATGAACACTTGGATCATCTGAGATAGGTTTTTATTAAGTGTAGGAAATTTGGCATCACTTTAAACCCTAATAAAAGTTTATTTGGATTGGAAGAAGGCAAGTTACTTGGACACATAATTTCTTAAGAAGGAATCAGAATAGATCCTGCTAGGATAGAAGCAATTCTTAACATTAGTCCACCAAGAAATATCAAAGAGTTACAAGCCTTTTTAGGTAAGATTAATTTTTAAAGAAGATTCATATCCAATTTAGCTGAGATAATTAGAGAACTAAATAACAAGCTTAAAAAAGATTCAGTTCTTAAATGGACTATTGAAGCCAAACAGTCATTTGACTCCATCAAACAAGCCTTAACCAAAACTGCAGTCCTAATAAGTCCTGAATTTAAGAAGGATTTCATAATTTTTTCATTTTCTTCAGAGTACACCATTGCTGGAGTTTTACTCCAGAAAAATGACCAAGGATTTGAACAACCCATAGCTTTCTTCAGTAAGAACCTTAGAGATGCCCCTTTGAAGTACAACATTATGTAAAAACAAGCTTTAGCTTTGGTTAAGGCCATTAAAGACTTCAGAGTTTATATTCTCTACTCTTATGTCATTGCATATGTCCCAGATTCTGCAGTAAAAGACATTCTTACTCAGGATGGTCCTGATGGAAGAAGAGGTAAGTGGATTGCCACTATCTTAGAATATGACATAGAGATAAAACCCACAAAACTCATCAAAGGTCAAGGATTAGCCAGAATTATGGCTGAATCTAACTGTAATGCCCTAGACATAAATTTTATTACCCAAGTAGACGATCAGGAAGAAATGGCGACTCCAACGATCAGTGAAGCTTTCTCAGACTCACCTTGGTATACATATATCATATTTGTACTCCTAAACTTACAAGCTCCTCCTGGATTGTCAAGAACCAAAGCCAGATTTTTAAAACTAAAGGCAGTAAGATTTTGTATTTTAGAAAATGTACTTTTTCGGAGGGATAATAGTGGGATTTTATTAAATTGTTTATTAAAGGAAGAAGCTAACAAAATACTTGAAGAATTTCATGCAGGTAATTGTGTTGTCGCAAGTGCGACACAATGTCTAGGTGTCGCCATTGCGACGTTTGGAGGCACCCGTCGCAATAGCGACGCTTTTTCCGTCGTCGATATAACGACACTTATATGCGCGCTACATAAAAATACGAAACTTATATGCGCGCTACATAAAAATTCGAAACTTATATGTGCGCTACATAAAAATGATTTTATTGTTTCTTATCTGTCGCAATAGCTACATTAACGTCTGATATCACGCGCGCATTTGCCCTCTACTCTTGCAGAATAGCATTCGCCCTCAGCTCTTGCAGAACAACATTTTCCCTCATCATTCGCCCTCAGCGTTCGCCCTCAGCTCTTGCAGAACAGCATTCGCCCTCAGCTCTTGCAAAATGGTAAGTTCTTACTACAGGCCCTTCCTCCTATAGTAGGGTTGACTCTATTTGGGTTTTTTTGGTCAATTCCATTGGATTGTGTTAGGCTGTAGGGTTCTCTCTAGATGTTAAGAATCAAGATTCAATACCCTCTATTATCTTCATCACCCAACACAAGATTTAAATTTTTCCCAAAGAAATGCTTATTAATTTGGCAGCCATTATTTCTCCCTGCTTTAAAAACCCTACATTTAAATGAAAAAAGCATTGCATTTCAACTACAAAAATCTATTAGTTTTCAAATGTACATGTGTGCCACATTAACGTCTCGATATCACGCACGCATTTTCCCCCCTCCGCTCTGCAACAAAGATTCGCCCCCAGACTCGCCCTCGCCTCTTGCACAAAGCATTCGCTCAACATTCGCCCCCGAGCTCTTGCACGAAAGATTCGCTCGCATTCACTCCCGAGTTTTAAGTGCAATGTGCGCACTCGCCCTCGCCCCGCAACAAGATTCGCCCCGCATTCGCCCCCGCCCCCCTGCACGCATTTTCCCCGCGCATTCGCTCTCCCTCCCCCGCCGTTCGCCCCCCGCCCCCCCGTGCAAATGGTAAGTTTCATTGGCGTCCCTTCCCTCCCAGTAGGGTTGACTCTATTTGGGTTTTTTTGGTCAATTCCATTAGATTGTGTTAGGCTGTAGGGTTCTCTCTAGATGTCAAGAATCAAGATTCAATACCTCTATTATCTTCATCACCCAATACAAGATTTAAATTTTTCCCAAAGAAACGCTTATTAATTTGGCAGCCATTATTTCTCCCTGCTTTAAAAACCCCACATTTAAATGAAAACAAGCATTGCATTTCAACTACAAAAATATATTAGTGTTCAAATGTACATGTGTGCATCACTTGTGTAGGGTATTCCTTTTCCACTTTCACATTATCCAAGAATGTGTGCAGTATAGTTCATATTTTTTTGTGATTTAGATTGTCTTGAAAAAGGAAAGGTAAATTATTTCCCATGGGAAAAGAAGGTTTTCCCTTTTTATAGGTTGTTTGGACTTACGTGGAAAAATTTATGGTATGCCTTTCATATTATGTAGTTTAAATTTGAATTAACAGATTATTCTACATGAAAATATAACTACCTATGTGATGTCCTTCATCACTAATTAAAATTTTAGGGTTTCAATTTCCTAGACTCTAACTCATCTGATGCTAAATTCTAGGTTCTCATTGGTGGATCACTCTTCCATTGATTTCCTTTCCCTCTGGATCTTGTCATACTTTAAAATTCATCAATGATACATATATTATTTTAGGTATCCCAAAAGGATTTATAGTAGAACATATTGTGAAGTTTTTTTGACACTTGAGGATTCTTTTTAGAACTGCAACGTGGTCTATGCTATCGAGTTATATATCAAGCAACTTGTCCTTAATAACCACACTAAGAGGTAGGTTCAACCAGTTTGAACTTGTTGGGACATAGCATATGAAGTTGTGTGATGAGTCCATATCACAGGTCTATTATGGTGACAAAAGTGAAGACACGTAATGATATTTATTATGTTAACATTACTAGAAACATTTTCGAAATTATCCATGCTATCAAGATGTCAAAATTCCAGGCATTAGGTGTCAATACTCGTAGCTAATAGATAATAATAATAATATTAAAAAATCACAACTTTATTCTTGAAATATGATTTTTACACATTGGTAACCTAGTTCATGAGTTACTATCACCCAAAGACTGCAAAACAAACTTAGAATATAAATTAAACCAACATGAGAATCCAACTAAGGGTTTCTCGACAAAATCATGCCATAACCTAGCATTTTGAAACCCAAATTTGAATCCATCATAAGTAATACAATGCAAACTCAGATGGATTTTCAACGCATGTTTGCATGCTACACTTATTCTCTGTCTAGATATCATTTTTTAAATGGAACCATTAGTCAAGCCCACAGTCCTTTTTATGTGAAAGATTTCAGCTCTATTTGAGCTCTTTTTTGCTCCACCACCTCCATAAGCATATGCAAACATATATCATGATCTTGGAATTCCATTACATATGTATGTGAAAATGTTCCATAATCATGCCCCATCATCAATTTAAGAAATTTCCATTGAATATCAAATTATGGAGGGGGGGGACTTTTTGTTGCAACATTTGGCTCAAAATCAGGGACCATCTTCGTATGAGGTGAATGAGAACTATAGATATTTGAAGAAGTAGATTAGTGCCATTTCCTCTGGCCATGGAGTCATATACAGTCATCCATCACAAAAATTTGTCTTTGTTCATTCTCACCTTGAAAGTTGCAAAAAATCATGCCCTAATTGAAACGACACTAAATTTGAAAGATATAATAAAAATGCAAGCTAGAAGTGCCCTATTAATACAAAGGGAAAACCTTCCTACCTACCCTAACCGAGATAAATTTTGATTGAATAGGAAACATGATATTTCCTATGGAGTTGATCCAACAACTTGTTAAATGTATGGGACTAAATCATGCATTTGATTTCCAGGGAAACATGCGCATGAAGAGAAAAAGTGCAGAATTAATGGAAAGTCCATACATGCCACTTATAAAAACTACACCGAAAGGTCAAAAATACTTAAGGCCTTAACTTAATTTGAATCCAAAAATGACAAAACAGGATTAGTGAAAACACGAGAGTGGTGTGGGTGAACAACATAAATAAAAAGTGAAGATACCTTTCCCCAAGATGCCTTTGTCACCGTTGTATGAAAACATGTTTTCCTTTTCCTTTATACATGCAAGTAAATGCATTATAGGTATGGTATTTTCCCAGAATAGGAGAAGCCTAATTAAATATATCATTCGTGGAGTGAATTTTTGGGTGCCTTAATGTGCAATGACATGTTTCCAGGACTAAATTCAATGCAAGGCATATTTGAAATTCTAACTCTGTCTTCCGGTGTCTTATTAGAAATTATTTCAGTTTTCATTTTCTGTTTTCAAGTTAGATATTATTTTCAAGTTTTTACATTTATAATTTTATTGCAATGTGGCAGACTGATTAGAGCAGTGCAGGAACAACCCCGAGACGGGATGATCGCGGAAAGAGGCCAGCGGAAGAACATGTAAAGTGCTAGCATTGCTCTATCTTCAGGTATTTTAGTTATTTACATAATTGAAATAATATTAATTTTTTTCAAATATGCAGACACCTAGCCATGGTACGCCCGATGATTCCCTCTTTGAGGAAGAGCTTTCTTCATCCCTATCTCCAGTGTTCTTGTTGCAAAAAAAGGCACGAGATGCAAGGTCGGAATTTAATGCTTTGATAGACGCGCCTCAAACACCTGAAACATAAGAGAGGATACAACATCTTATGAGGCAGCTAAATAGATATCAGGTAATAATAAAAATTCAAAAGGATATTTTTTTTGTTCTGCATGAGATGAATTGTGATAGTTTGATTTTTACTTACGTCGATCAAACTAATTAATTTTTTTTTGTTAGTCATCTTGAGATACTT
This sequence comes from Pinus albicaulis, assembly GCA_034641835.2. NCBI lineage: Eukaryota > Viridiplantae > Streptophyta > Pinopsida > Pinales > Pinaceae > Pinus > Pinus albicaulis. Next base: position 1,314,357,223 of record CM076581.1, on the reverse strand, counting down.
CAGAAGTTTTCTCGGGTTTCCTTTTTCACCGTTTCTAGTGGGTGGGATGGTGTGGGGTGATCCATCAATACTGGTGCTCTTGTAGTAGGGAATTTGTTTTTTGGGATATAAAGGAGCATTTGATATAGATATCCCATTGGATGCATTCATAGATGGGCACGAGAGGTCAAGAATTTAAATTAAAAATATGCAACCTCTAGCATGGCAACCTGAAGGCCGCGAGAGACACTGTTTAAAGATTGTTTTGTGCTGGCCTTAATATAGTCGTGATTTCTTTCTATTATCTTAATGCAAATATATAGTCCGGTCTCATTAAAATGAGGATTGTGGTTGTATTTCTCTTTGGTTGTTTCTCTCTTAATGTTCCAGAAGTTGCCAAAAGTTGCGATATTTTTTTAGTTTGCCTGTTACAACTTAAAAGTGGTTTTTAGCAATGGGAGTCATGTTTTTTAAGGTTCATACTAATATGAAGATCTTGCAATTCTATATTCAGCATAAGAGAAGATGGCCTCTGCTTTGGGCGGTATGACAACAATTACCACATCTACCTCATTGGGTAACAATAGAAAGGGGAAGAAGTTGGGTGCAATGTTTGATAATTATGGCAGACAATTGTCTTCTCTTTCAGTTTTTTCACCCATTTCCTTTAATCGCTCAAGTAGAAGAGGGACTCTGAGATTACGCGACAGAGAGAAGGTAGTTAATACAATAGCTATGGAAAAGGAGTTGTACTTCAACAAGGATGGCTCAATGACAAAAAAATTGCAGGTCAGAGAAAAAATTATGTTTAAAGGAAGGTCACCTGCACGTGAAACTTCACTGCGGTGGATCTTTCCTTGTCCACTTATATTCGATTTTAATATGTTATTTTAATTTTTCATGGAGGGTTGTTTTGGCATATGGTCTAGCATTCAATTGCACACTTACTGAAAGCATTGTCAATTTGTCTTGCAGGCAGTGTGAACAAACTTGTTGATCTTGTTGGAGTCACCCTTGGGGCGAAGGGAAATTTTTTGTCTTGGAGAGCAAGCATGGTTCTCCGAAAATAGTTAATGATGGTGTGACAGTAGCTAAGGAGGTAATTTGTAGATGTGTGCTCTGGTTTTCTTTTTAAGGTTGTATTAGTTCCCCCTCTTAAATGTCTTATATTTGGTAGGCATAATTTGAAAACTCAAAGGTGAAAGGAAACATATTTGTTACCCAGTGGTCTAATTGGCCTATGGACTAGCCACATTAGAGTAATGCATAAATCTTTTCACAACAATAAAAGGAAAGGGTTATGGCCGAGTCAAATTTTATTGTTATTGACAGTGTAATGAAATGTATCTCAATACTATGGTTTTGGCCTTTTTATTGGTTGAATTAGAGGACCCAGTTGAAAATATTGGGGCCAAGTTGGTAACGCAAGCTACGGCAAAGACAAATGATTTAGCTGGGGATGGAACCACAACATCTGTTATTCTTGCACATGTTGGAATATTGAAAAATTCCAGAACAATGAATGGAGAATAAATCTCCCTTCCTCTAACACAGAGAAAATAAAAATTTCTTTGACAGGAGACAGAGTTTCAATACTTTGAAAACAAACTTCTATTCCCTTCAATAACTCAAAATAAAACTATTACACTTCTTCCTCACTGAGAGGGATTACAAAATTATGACTGCTACAAAACGCAGTGCATAAAACCAACTCACTGTCTGTTCAAAACAAACATACTCTGTCTCTAAAACACTCTGATGTGTTTTTCTCTTTCGCACTGCTGTGCATACACACTTAAAAAGTTACACTCAGTCTTTCACTTTTTACACAATGCTGTGTAATAAAAAATTTATGTACTGTCTATAAAAAAAACTACCAAGATTTTTTTTCCTTTTTATTTTTATTTGTCGTAACATATAAAACATATTATAATAAACCCTCTTTTTAAAACAATAAAATTAAAACTAAATTCTATGGCCCACCTTTCATTTCGCATATGATATATATATAACATATGTTTAAAACATATGTATATATTAAACTATCAAAACATTAAAGAACCCTTTTCGTCGGACTTCAAAAGTCTGAATAGATTGAATTTCAAACCAAATTCGCGTTCCAAAATGGGATGCTGACGTCTGCCTAATTTTAACTCGAATTCTCAACCCAATGTGCCCTATAAAAAATTCGGGTCCGGTTTTCAGGTTTTCAGATTCCCTTCAATTTCATGCGATCCAATATTAATGCTCCACGTGTCCTCCTTTTGAATTTACAAAATTGTCGGGTAAATTTCTGGTTGGTGAATTGAGTTAATGCTGGTTTTTGTGTTTAAATACAATCCTGTACAGAAATATGGCTGCGGCCGTCTACAAAAAAAAACTTGCAGGAATTTTAAATGTTGAATTAAATTTCTGGATGGCATGCAAGCAACCTCCAAAAAAAAATGTTGTTGCTGCATCCGTCCTTCTGCTGCAGCAGTTGAAGTTAAAATTCAACAGCACAGGGTTTAATAAGTGAGGGTGTAAAGGTAACTTTTTGTCGATAGTACTGGATTAAGATCATCTATTCATTTTTGTAGGGTCTTATGGTGTTTGGTTTTTAAGTTTTGGGTTGGGCTTATTGAGTCTAAGATAGTTTTTGAGTGAAAAAATTGCTATCAGGTATTAAAAAAAATTGGTTCTTTTGTCAAAATTTATGAGCTTGTTAGGAAATACAAAATTGACAATGGTTGTATCTTAAATTTGTGGAAAATAATTTGAAATGAAACCTTTTTGTTTAGGTTGTTGCAGCAGGTGCAAACCCGTTCAAATTACTAGGGGCATTGACAAGACAATAAAGGCCCTTGTTTCAGAACTCAAAATTTTGTCAAAGGAGGTAAACGCTTGCCTTTTGAGTAGGCTGTTTTTCCTTTTTGCTGATGGTTTGGTGTATCTAATTGAATTAGTTGCCTAAGGTATTTTTGGTTGCAAACTCCTTTTCATTTTTCATACAGTATTGGCCTTGTGGAATACATTTTATTGTGTGGTCTTGTTAGATCTACAACATTTGTAGTTGTTTAGTCTTATGGCCGAGGTGCACTTTTATTATGGAAATAGTTGATGCAATATTGTCATTTAATATTTACTACAGGGTAGCATGTTGAGAAGTTTCTTGTGAAACATTTGGTATTCAAAATGACACTTGATCCTATACAGCATCATGCACTTGACTTCAAAATTCATATTCAAAGTGTGCCAGACAATTCTTGCAAAACTTCAAATATTTATGTTGTTTTAAACCATTATCTTTTTCATGTATTGGATGCTGAAAATGTGAAAAAGACTTTGGTATGAAACCAACTGGTGAATAATTTCCAGCAAAACAACCACTTCCAAGACATGATTTATAAGTAGAACAAATGTGCTTATGAAGCATAGAAAGATATCCTTGATGCATTGTCAATGTTTGGTTAGGGTTATTTTTGGAGAAAATAACTCCTTATTCCTAGAATAGTGATCTTCAATACAAGTAAATGCCAGAGAAGAGAGATCATCGTGTGATGCAACAAAACTGAAATTGGACCCCTAAGGAGAGATGGTGTGTCTACAATCGCTCTGTCAGCATTTTCCCTTGGTTTACCCCATTCTTTTCCTCCAGCCTGAGTCTTAATTGACTTCTTCTTTCTTCGGGTTTATTTATCAAATTCATAGAATTTGATAAATAAATACTATCCACAATGGTTGGACTTAATTTATATTCCCGACTTTATATTATCTCCAATCCTTATAACCAATGTTTAACTTTCAACACTTTGTATTTATACTCCACGTTTCTTTTTAAATAAATAACTTGTAATGAATTTTCGGCTCTATATTTCACCACCCAGCCTTACAACAATCACGCTCCAGACTTATGCTAATTATCCGCCAATCGTTTAATTAAACAATTTCATTATACTCCGGCCCCACCTATATATATCAATAACCAATCAAACACTCATATCGTACCTGGCTATCCTCCTCACACCTTAGTTAACCTCCGGGCAAGTTCAACGTGCAACCACCGTCCGATGGCCCTTCTCCAAATCAACGACTCTTGGCAATTTCGCTCGGCTTCCAACGTCGGGCTTTAACGTGCGATGGCGTGGGTTAAACGGTGGTTTTCCAGGGGTAACTTCGCCACGTGTCACATTCCCTATGGAATCGCTCGCGAATAGGAAATACCGCCTACTCCGCAAAAGCGGTGCGATATGGGCAACCCGCTTTTGTGATTCCGCTCGTGGTTTTGGTAGAGGGCTTGACCACGGGTGCAAGTCTGGTTCCACTATCCTTTTGTTTGTTAACTCATGTCCAATCCTCGGGTCAGGTTCTGAAAGCACAACAATTTTGTCTCTTTATTAAGCGGGATTTTTATATTTGAACAGTTTTCACGACCCCGGTTCTCTACACAGACCTCGCCTTCGGGTGGGGTGAGTTCACAGGGTTATCCAACAATTTACGGGAATTCAAAGACAGAAGAATGGAATTATTAGTACCCAATCACCTCACAGTTAAACAATTCTTCACAATTAGCAGTTCGAGATAATTCAATGGCAACTAAGCTTGGAAATCATTTAACTGGAAACAATTGTTCACACACATAGGTTTCTTGCAGAAATCCCCTCTCTACTCTCCTCTTCCCTCTCTACTTTTATTCATCTGAGGAAT
>CM076581.1:1313671999-1313750700 GCA_034641835.2 Pinus albicaulis | reverse complement strand
CCATCGATTATGTTTTAATCTTGGTTGTTGATGCTCCAATAGAGGATTATAAGAGGAGGTCAATGTGGTGATGGAGAAATCACTTCAGCAGTTTGATTTCATTGGCAGATCGATTTCCAGAGTAGTAGCTGTCAGTTGCGAGAGAGAGAGTCAGTGAGATCGAAGCAGTGAGAGAGAAGCAGGGACAGTGAAGTCGAAGGAAGGATTCCAGTTCCGGTGAGTGCATTTGCAGAGAGGCAGAGGAGCCATAGTGAGGTTGATGCAGAGCAGCACAGTAGCCTCTAGAGGCAATTTCGAATTTGTTGGGGAGAAGTAGAGTTTCAGTGCCAGAAGATGGGTAGAGGTTCCTGAGGCCACGAGACACATTTTCCTAGACAGCAGTTGACCATACGGTTTGAGGAGAAGCTGTTTTGAGCTCTCAGTGCAGAAGTGACTGCGCTAAGGTGACATAGTGACTACGCAGAACCAATTTGGACGACTCAATTTGAGCTGAGGTCAGAACCCGGATTTGCCTGTGGAGTGAGGAAATTCCTCACTAGATTTTTCTTGCTAGTTTTTTCTTTGTAGGATTGCCAGTTTCGACATCCAGTTGTACTCAGATTATTTCACTGCTGCATAATAATAAAACCCTTAGTTGCTGCACCAATTTTCCCAAGTTGGGTTTTTTCCGGGGACATTGGTCCAAAATTAATTGTGTAAATTTATGTGTGTGCTAGTATTTCTTCCAGCGTTTATTTCTTCCGTAGTTTAGTTGTGTAGGTTGCAGTGTGATTGATTCAATATTTGCTGTAGCAAATAGTAAATAAATTGTTAAAAATTAATTTAACAACTAGGAGAATTATTTCCAGATGCTGCAATAGGATTCGAGTCACTGAATTTTCACTCATGGCTTATTATTATGAAGCCAATTGGTTGAGGAAGCTCTTCAGTGAGCCATTTGAGCACGTGCTGGTAACCACTGTTGTATATTGCGATATTGTTGAGTGGGATTCGTTTTTGTTTGAGAATCCATGTTCCATGACAGCTCCAAGTATTGGATACCTCTCTATTTGGATATGGTACAACGAAGAGAAATCAAGCTCTATCATTTTTGGTTGGATGTGCAAATTACTATCATCCTTGCATAGCCTCTTGGTAAGGTCAAGATTATCTTCCTTTAGAGAGAGGCTGGGAGTCATGGATAGTCCCTATTATGAGGGTCCTGGCTGAACATTGAGCTCTAGGAGCTCCTGGGGGCATGGGGTACTTTTTGGAGCTACATGCGACCATAAGATGTGGTTCACTCCTTTCACTATGGGTTCGCTATGTACATGATGTGGTTCATCCTTCCCCTATATGTGTTTACCCCAGTGAGAGATACATATAGGCATTTATCAGTTATCACATGTGGACATGTCGGTGGGACATTGTTTATCCTTTCCCCACATGTAGGATGCTCATTCCCTATGATTGGTGATTGACATGTCGGTGGGATGTGGTTCATCCTTTCCCGACGTGTAGGATCCTTCCTATGATTGTTGGTTGGCATGCATGTAGGATGTGGTTCATCTTTTCCCTACTGTTCGTGGTTTGCATGAGCGTAGGATATGGTTTATCCTTTCCCTACAATGGTTGTGACATGTGACTGTAGGATGTGGTTTATCCTTTCCCTATGGTGGTTGACATGTATGTAGGGTGAGTGGTTCACCTTCCCCTACGATTGATGAGATATGCATAGGATGAATGGTTCACCTTCTCCTATGGCATATGGGCAGGATGAGTGGTTCAACTTCTCTTGCGGATGTCCCAGCATACACCCTACCCATGTAGTCTAGGACTTATGGGAAGTATCTCTCATCTAGCCAATGAGTTGGGAAAATGGTTAGGGACCATAGCACTACTGATGGATGCATCGTGTACTGCCGTGCTCCCTATGACTAGGATGTTGAGATTTTGTGTATTTGGGGTAGCATCAGTTGTGCTCTAGCTCCCAAATTTTGTGGAGGGACTAAAATACACTTGATCTACAAGACCCAGAAAGGGATTTGGGAAATTTCATCTGGATTAGGAGATATTAAATTAATTAATTATTTTAATGTATTTCCTAAGTTAAAACTTAGGGAACTTAAATAATTAAAGTGAATTTAATTAAACATGTGATGAAATTGTTTGAAGTCACACGGATCAAGCTGTCTTTTAATCTTAGCCATTGATTCAAGATCTGATCATGGCCAACGAGAAAAGTATAAAGGAAAGGCTTGGGGTCATTTGTAAAGACACACAGAGGCAGGGCATTGAAGCTAAGTTGAGATTCTAGGGCGGGTTTGCTTAGAATTCTCAGAAGTGTTTCAGCTGCAGTGAGGGGAATTTAGACCAAGGGGATGATCTGATCCTGGGGTCTAAAATACACAATAGGTAGAGATCAGCTCAAGGACAGCGCAGAGGAAGGCAGCAGCAAGGACAACTTAGTCTCTTCAGGGACAGCGTGATTTCCAGCAGGAAACCCTCAGGGGTTACGTAGAGACCCTTCAGGGGCAGCGTAGTGACTGCGTCACCCAGTCTGGGGTAATGCAGTCCCTTTAGGAGCAACGCTGAGGGTTTGGAGGACGTCCAAGGCTGACGCAGAGGCTTTCGGGGGCTTCAGAGGCAGACACAAAGCTTTCCAGGGACAACGTTGGGGTTTCTAGGCCCTAATCTTGGCTGAGTTCTGTAAATCCCGTTTGAGGGTGTGGATCAGTCATTATTTTGGCCCTAGATCAACCAGTGAGCTGTATATCTAGTATTTCCTCTGTCAGGATTTCCAGATCTGGAAACCAGGTTTGTGTATTCAGAAATATTCTTAATAATAGAACCCTCCAGCAGCCAGAGACCGGTTTTCCCGCATTGGGTTTTTTTGGGAACTATTTGTCTAGAAATAACTGTGTCACTTTGTCAATATGTGCATGTGCTTATTCTAGATCTGGATTGGTAGAGATCTGTTATGTGTTTTGCTTAGATTTTAACTTGAATTTATTCAGTTAATAACTTGCATAAGTAGGAGGAGCTTAACCGGATTAATAGTAATAATTTCTGCATAAGATATAAGATTCAGAAATTTCTACATGGTATCAGAGCAATTGCAGATCTAGAAGGGTCACCAGCAGAAAAGACTGAAGGTTCTAGCTGTAGGAAGCAACTGGAAAAGCAGCAAAAACGTAGATCTGAAGGGACAACGTAGTTTTCTGGAGCATATTCACGCAGAGGGAAGGGTGACTCTGTCCAGCGTTGTGTCCTAGCAAGCCCACGCAATTACTGAGCAGAGGCAGCTCAGAAACAACGCTGGTTTTGTCTGACGCCAGCTAGGGTGATTCAGATCTGAATCTGTCAGATCCAGAAAAGACTGCAGAAAAGCTGCAGAAATTCAGAAGTGCTGGTGGGGTTAAATTTCTGAAGTGTTCAGATCTTTAGCCTTAGCACAAGTGACAAAGAGCGGGAGGAGATCAACTTCGCAGAGAGTTTCTAGCCAAAAGAAACTTACAGTTTGATCATAGGATCAAAGAGAGTTGAATCATAGTTGATTTGGCAGATTTCTAAGGAGGGAAATCAAGTGTCAGAGGGAGTTGAAGGCACCTGTTTCACCAAGGGCCTTAGATCCATTTCTCTAGCAAAGAGAAAGGGAAGTTCCGACACAATTTGAGTAGATGGCTCCTCATGGACTGCGTGATCAGGATAGGCTAGATGGCCTCTCAAACTTTTCGGTTTGGAAGGCAAGGATCTTGATTGTCCTTGAGGCATACAATCTGAGAGACCATGCAGAGCAGACTTTGGCCACACCGACAGATGCGGATCTCCTTCGGAAGCATAAGGAAGCTGCTGGGCATGCAAAGCGGTTGATTATGGATAGTATCAAGGACCATATTGTACCACACATAGCTGAGAAGAAGACAGCTAACGAGATGTGAAAGGCCTTGACTTCCCTATATGAGGGAAAGTCTATCCAAAGGAAGATGTTGTTGGAGATGTAGATGAGGTCATTCATGATGACCGAGGGAGAAGACATGGAGCATTTTCTCTTCAGATTGTAGTCAATCAGGGATCAACTGACTGCAACGGGTGCAACGGTGGATGATGATGTGATAGTCAGGACTGCCCTCAATGCAATCATAGATGAGTGGGAAACCTTTGTCCAAAGTATCTTGGGCAGAGAGGAACTCCCAGATTGGGACAACTTGTGGTCAATTCTGTGTCAAGAACTTCGCAGATTCACCAAGAGGCAACACAACCCTGCATTGAGCAAAGTGAAGAAGCAAGATGCAACCTTGGCATCGAAGAAGCAGCCAAAGAAGAAGAAGGATCTTTCAAAGATCAAGTGCTTCCAGTGTGGTGAAATGGGACATTTTGCCAGCCATTGTCCAGAGAAAAAAAGGGACAAGGAAGCGTCTTCTTCCAAAGCAGCTGTGGCAGATGATGGGTCAGGAGATGATGCAGCCATGAGTGCTCATGAACCACGGAGGTGGGGTGACATGGATATGTAGAGAAGCTACATAGAAGTAAGGCCGGATCCTTGAGCAGCTCATCTCTTGGATCACATGCGAGCTATGGCAGCCTTAAGATAGTGGTGAGACAAGTGGAGCAGTGGGTGCATAGATCACAGATGAAGCAAAAGCGGAGGCAGATCTGAAGACTGGAAGGGGCAGCGCAGAGCAAAGCAGCAACAACCTAGAAGCAGTAGTAACGCAGAGGCTGATGTGACTTCAGCAACGCAGAGCAGTGCTGCTTACGCAGTGCAAAGTTGCAGCAGCGCAGAAGGCTTCAGAGGGACAACGTAGTGCAACAGCAACGTGAGAGACTTCAACACAAGAGGCTGATGTGACTTCAGTAGTGCAGAGGGAGTCTGCTTACGCAATGCAGAGCTGTAGCTGTGCATCGTTCTTTAGATTCCAACATAGATCTATAGCCTATGGAGCTTCAGTGATAAGGATGCAGCCCATCTAACTTGTCTGTCAAAGATTGGGCAGGAGATTCAGTTATTCTCTCAACAACTGAAGTTGCAGTGCAACAGATCAGCAGCGGCAGTGCTATGAGCAGCACATATGCAGCATATTGAGAGGGAGTTGTAGTGGCAGTGGCAGAGTCATGGGCAACAATACAGAATGGCAGCATCAGTGCAGAGTTGCGTGGCATCAACAACACAGAACCAGTGCCCAAAATCTTGTAATGCATAAATGTGATGTATTGCTAGAGCACACCCTTGATGCTATGAGGGAGTGTTGAGATTTTGTGTATTTGGGATAGCATCAGTTGTCGTCTAACTCCCAAATTTTGTGGAGGGACTAGAGTACACTTGATCTACAAGACCTAGAAAGTGATTTGGGAAATTTCATCTGATTTAAGAGATATTAAATTAATTAATTATTTTAATGTATTTCTTAAGTTAAAACTTAGGGAACTTAAATAATTAAAGTGAATTTAATTAAACATGTGATGAAATTGTCTTAAGTCACACAGATCAAGCTTTCTTTTAATCTTAGCCATTGATTCAAGATCTGATCATGGCCATTGGTTTCCCAGCGAGAAAAGTATAAAGGAAAGGCTTGGGGTCATTTGTAAAGACACACAGAGGCAGAGCACTGAAGCTAAGCTGAGATTCTAGGGCGGGTTTGCTAAGAATTCTCAGAAGTGTTTCAGCTGCAGTGAGAGGAATTTAGACCAAGGGGATGATTTGATCCCGGGGTCTAGAATACACAAGAGGCAAAGATCAACTCAAGGACAGCGCAGAGGAAGGCAACAACAACAGCAGCAAGGACAACGCATTTTCTCCAGGGACAACGTGATTTTCAGCACGAAACCCTCAGGGGTTACGCAGAGACCATTCAGGGGTAGCGTAGTGACTGCGTCACCCAGTCTGGGGTAACGCAGTCCCTTCCGGAGCAGCGCTGAGGGTTTGGAGGACGTCCAAGGCTGATGCAGAGGCTTTCAGGGGTTTCAGAGGTTGACACAGAGCTTTCCAATGACAGCGTTGGGGTTTCTAGGCCCTAATCTTGGCTGAGTTCTGTAAATCCAGTTTGAGGGTGTGGATCAATCATTATTTTGGCCCTAGATCAGCCAGTGAGCTGTAGATCTAGTATTTTCTCTGTCGGGATTTCCAGATCTGGAAACCAGATTTGTGTATTCAGAAATATTCTTAATAATAGAACCCTACAGCAGCCAGAGACTGGTTTTCCCGCATTGGGTTTTTCCGGGGACTATTTGTCCAGAAATAACTGTGTCACTTTGTCAATATGTGCATGTGCTTATTCTAGATCTAGATTGGTAGAGATTTGCTATGTGTTTTGCTTCGATTTTAACTTGAATTTATTCAGTTAATAACTTGCATAAGTAGGAGGAGCTTAACCGGATTAACAGTAATAATTTCTGCATAAGATATAAGATTCAGAAATTTCTACATAGGATGCATGGTGTTCAACACGGTCTTGATCTAGGATCAAGCTTGGATGGGGTTCTACCCTTGGACATGAGGATTTGCCTCTGTCATTTCTGAAGGTGGCAAGGTCTTGTGACTCACCTTCCAGTATCTTTTCTTCTTGATCTATGATATCAAATCTTCAACAGAGATGAGATGAGATGCAGTCACAGTACATGCATGGTGTTCAACACGGAGGAGCTTAACCGGATTAACAGTAATAATTTCTGCATAAGATATAAGATTCAGAAATTTCTACATAGGATGCATGGTGTTCAACACGGTCTTGATCTAGGATCAAGCTTGGATGGGGTTCTACCCTTGGACATGAGGATTTGCCTCTGTCATTTCTGAAGGTGGCAAGGTCTCGTGACTCACCTTCCAGTATCTTTTCTTCTTGATCTATGATATCAAATCTTCAACAGAGATGAGATGAGATGCAGTCATAGTACATGATGGCTATGATATGATGATTATGATGTCAGCGATATGTTAGCAACATGATGGTTATGATGGCAGCAACATGATGTTAGCATGATGATGGGTATTGGTAGGTGGAATTCCCCTTAGTTGAGAGGGAGTGTTAAAAATGGACAACTAAGGTCCAATTCTACTATAGACAGCTCATTTGCAAGAGATGATGATGGCATTGGATTCCTCTTCTTAAGAGGATCAATTTTGACCGAAGGCACAATGGATTCTGACAAGCAGAAATGTATTTTTGAAGTCATGGCCACAGAGATGGTTTTTGTCAAGGTCAGCCCCACAGTCATGTAGGCTTATGAAGGCCAAGAGACATGACCTTTGACCCACATTGACTTGTATAAATACAAGTTGAGTTGAGATTATTTTGGCACATTAACAACACACTTCTTCTCTCTCCTCACATGATTGGGCAGTTTGACATCTCTTCTTGGACAGTGAGTTTTCCCTCCTCTTCACATGTGCGGATCTGTTTGACTGTAATTTCTTTGATTTCCTGCAGTTGACTTTTCCAGTGCACAGAGCAGCATTGACCAACGTTCACCAGGACCTTTGACTTCTTTGACTGCGATTTCTGTGGATTTGGATTCTGCCAGCTAGGGTGCACTTGTAGGCACAAAGATCGAGGTTATCTGTGATGTTTGACTTGCGTTGACTGCAGGTCTGAGGTAGATTTGACCGCAGGACTGTTTGACCCTGTTGACTGAGTTTGACCTGTTTTTGTAGCTGCATTGACTGCGCTGTGATTGGCTAGAAAGGTGAGTTTCTCTCTCCTTTGACCGAGCTCCTTTGTGCACTGCTGTTGCTGCATTGACCGTTGACCTTTGCTGGTTTGGGTTTGCTGTTGACTACTGTTGACTTTTGTTGACCAGAGAGAGAATTGCAGAGATGGAAGAGGTCATGAAATTGACCTAGTTGCAGAGTTTGTTTAGATCTTCTATTGGGCAAGTCAACTTGTCTGTTGACTTTGACTATTGTATCATTGTACTTATGGATTTCTCTCTCCGAACATTTGATATTATCAAGAAGAAAAGATCTGTGGGTTTTCCCCTTTGTGGGGTTTTGCCTTGGCTTTAAGCCTAAATCACGGTGTCCTCTTGTCTTGGCTTGTCTTCTGCATTTATGGTTCTTTCATCAATTACTGTCATATGATATTGATTAATGTGATTACTAATGGAAATCTAATGGAATAGTAATGGACTAATGGATTAATAAAGTATCTGTCTTAAGAAAAGAACATGTTAAGCTAAAATTAACATGGATCTATCAAGCACCAAGAGGGATCAAATTTGTTAAGGTGTAAATGATTAAAATTACACCCCAAGAAATTTGATCCCTTTTGGTGCTTGATAGATATGGGTTTAAGGTTGATCTATGTTGGTTTGTTTTTTAGATGATGTCATGTACATATATGCAAACACAGTTATTTATTTTGTTTTTAGAAACTAACTAAATAGCTAGATGAAACGCCTAATGAATCAGTAACCGCCAAACCGGGCTGTCACTTAAGTCACCGGGTGGAACCGTGCCCCCACAACCGGTTCATGGGGGCATTCACTGTAATCCCGGTTAACCCACCTAACCAATTGTTAGGTATGAAACCGGCCTATAATGGCTAAATGGTTGCTTTGTACTCAACCGCCTAAGAAACTATGCTAAGTTTGTGCTACACCATTTCAGAGGGCAAGGGGGCCACGGACTTTGCCTACCCCTCTCATTTTCTCAATTTCTCAATCTATCCTCTTAAAATTAATGGTAATGTTAAATTCTAAAGTAAAAGTCCTTTTCACTTAAATTTTTAACATTACCATGAAATGACTCAGGGTGCTTGAGAGTGGTTTCGACCTCATTTGGATTTCTTATGGAGAAACTAGAATTTTAGATTTCACTCAAAATTCAACATACTTATTGGTTTTCAAGATTTCATGGTTTGGGGGTTTGCAATGTTTCCATTTGATTCTATCATGTGTGAGGGTATGAGATTGGCATTCGATCAAGAGCATGAAGCCCCTTAAGAACCTTGATGTTGGTGGCATTGATTATTGAACTTTGTTGATATTGGTGGTATTGATTGTTGAACTCCTCTACCATGACCTTAACAAGAATGTACCATCACTCAAAGGAAAACCACTGGTTAGGCATGCTAATATTTTTCTACTGCATTTTAAGGTTGAGGAAATGAACCCTTCACTCAAACCAAAATCACTAGTTAGGCATGTTAAACTTTTTCAATTTCTATCATGTTATAAGGTTGAGCAATCCAAGTCTAAAGACTTTGAGCTAGATGATGTTTATGTATCTCTTGTTGATGATCCCATTTCTAGTAGCGATGAATCAATGATGAGTTTCATGAGAGACCATGTTGCTCAGTTATTTGTAGTTTTGATGTCTATTTTTGCTACTACTATTACTACTAAAGTTGTAGAGGAGTTTTAGGAGTCCTCAAACTCTGAGCCATATTATTTATGTAGCTCATGTTGATGATCCCTTGTCTAGTAGTGGTGATGATTTTGATCATGATGAGGAGTGATCATGTTGTTGATCACTAATATGTAGTCTTGTATTAGGCCAATGACCTCATAGCTTGTAGCATTGTTTTTGGACTTTATGGGCCATTTGGAGCCTCATTGCTTATGTATTTTTCGATGATATGTATTGCACTCGGTGCCATTTTGATATATTCACCTTTGCATGGTATATAAATGAGAAAACTTTGCATATTTTGTCTCTATTGGCTTGGAATCATGGTTGCAAATCTTAAAAATAGTTTTTTTTATTAAAAAATAATTATTTAATGTATTTTTTTTAAAACCGGTTCATTGAGATCTGACCGCTCCCGGTTAGACCGGTTCCGGTTAGAAACCCGGTTCATTAGGTCCACTGGTCCGGTCACCGGTTCCGGTTTTTAAAACATTGCTAAATAGACATTTTTTTCTATTTCCAAATCTAAATTTATTTTAAAATGGACTTGTATTTTTTTTACTATAATTTAAGTATTTTTAATTTTTTAATTTAATGTTATCTAACATTACGTGACAATATCTCCTACATAGTGGGTTGTAGAGCACTATAAATTGGGTAGGTCTCAGAGAGCATTAAAAGTATGTTTAAATGAATTAGGAAAATTGAGTTCAACCACGACGATGAGATCTAAAAAACTCAATGTCAATGATCAAATTCCCAATTAAATTGCAAATAAATTCATTTTTTAATTTTGATTGGAAGAAGAGGTCCTATAAACAAGTTTGCTCTCAATGAGTGTTAAAAAGTATATACCAATGAACTAGGATTTTTTATAACTGAATTGTTCAACCACATAGATGAGGTGTCAAATACTCAACCTCCTTGATTAAATTACCAAGTTCTGTAATAGTGACAACATCTTAAAAACTCAACATCATTGATCAAATTCCCAAATAAATTGTGAATAAATTTATTTTTAAATTCGATTCTAAGAAGAGGTACTATGAACCAGTTAGCTCTCAAAGATTATTAAATTGTATGTATACATGAACTAAGATTTTTATAACTAAGTAACCACAGAGATGAGATCTTAAACACACAACTTCCTTGGTAAAATTCCCAATTAAATTTTGATTATTCGTTTTTCAATTTTGATTCTAAGAAGGGGTCCTATAGATTGGGTAGGTCTCAAAAGTTGTTCAAAAGCATGTGCACACGTTTGTGCATAGTGTTGATGCTTGTAGCTTTGGAAAGTACTTCTGCACAGGCCCAAGTGTCTGGGCATGTGGCAGTCACCTAATTGACCTTTCACCTTAGTAATTACCTTAATTATTAAAGTAATTGACTTGTATAAAACAATGTAGTTAATCTAATGAAATGCAAAGGTTATCTGCATTAGTGAATTAGATGAATATCAACTGTTGATCTCAAGTAATGTAGAGATCATATCTCAACCGTCAATCACTTTGGATATTAGGGTTGTCGTTTCAGTCAATAACACACTTATAAAAGGAAGACTAGGCAAAGGGAGAAGACACATCTTGAGCACAAGACACAGTGAGATAATGAGATCTCAGTCATTGAAAAATAGTAAGTGCCATGCATGCCACCTGGAGAAGCCTCACTGGAATCCTGAGTTCATAATGACTTTGAATATGTAATCCTTACTACCATAAAAGCCTTAGAACTATGTCTCCTACAAAATAGGGGACCTGCTAAAAATAGTTAGTCTCTCTAACCTGTGCAAAAACTATGTTTGAATCAGCACTGAATCTATCCTACAACCAGGAGCCTTGGGAACTTAATTGACCTTTGACCTTAGCAATTACCTTAATTGTTAAAGTAATTGACTTTTATAAAGTAACGTGAGTTAATCTAATGAAATGCAAAGGTTATCTGCATTAGTTGTTGAAATTTGGTACCGGAGGACAGGTGGTTCCCTAAGGCTTTGATCTTTGGCCTAGGGAAAAGTGTCCAAAAGAATTTAATTTTCTCCTAAAGTAACTTTATAATTTTTTTATAAAGTTAAATCTAATTTAAAAGTGACTTAAGTGATAAAGTTACTAAAGTGACTTTATAAAGTTATAAAGTCAAATCTAATTTTAAAGTGACTTTAAGTGATAAAGTTACTAAAGTTAAAGTGCCTTTAAATAAAGTCAATATAAAATTAGAAAGGAAAAAGTGACTTTGGAAATAAAAGACTAAGTGGGTCTTTATTAAAGTGGGGTGAATTAAAAAATGAAAAGTGAGATTTAAATGAGCATTTAATCTCAGCCCTAGATCTCAATCTATCTCAGCCACTGGATTTAGGGATTCCCCAAAAGTCACTTAGGGTTAGGTTAAAGGAGGAAAAGGAGGAAAAGGTCATTCATTCTTTCATGAGCAGATTGAGAGAGGAGGAGAAGGAGAGCAAGGGAGATTTCTGAGCAGGGAGGAGAAAGAGAGCAGCTGATAGAAACTTCAGCAAAGTCCGTACAGCAGCAAGGAGGCACGGATTCCAAGGCAGAAAATCCGTACAGCAAGTGTTGGGCACATTTTTCGAGGGAGAGAGGCACAGTTTTCAAGGAGAACCGTACAGCAGCTTCAGCATTTAATTCTGGGCAAATTCTGGGCACGAATATCGAGGAGAGAGACTGCTGCTTGGTGGTACAGATTTCTAGAAATCCGTACAGCAGCCATACAGTCAGTTTCAGCACAGATTTCAAGGCAAAGGAGCACAGATTTTGAGGAGAAGTTGTTGTTGGGTTTTCCGTACAGTCCGTACAGTAGTACGGCCGTACAGTTGGGCACAAAAATCGAGAAGCTCATTTCAGAATTTAATGTTGTCATAAAAGCTGTAAAATTTATGTTTTGGGTTTTTAATGTTTTGCACGTTTTCCAAGGCGGAGTGAATGCACGGAAATCGAGATAAGTATTGTTGTTTAGTTGCTGAAATTTTTGCTGTAATTTCTGCCTCTCTGTAAAAGCATTTTTCAGAAATAAGAAGGAGCTCTCAAACTGGTTTTCCCCAAGAGTTGTAGGGGGTTTTTCCAGGGTCATGTTGACCAAAAATATCGAGTTATGATGTGTTGAATGACTGCTACATTACCGTTATTTTATTTCGCATTTGGCGCTTTATGAAAATTTCCCGTAATTTGTGTTTTCAAAGAAAATTTAATTTTCCAGCTTGTTGAATGTATGGTTATGGGAAAGGGCATTTAACTATTTTGGAGTAATAAGGCGAAATCACAAAACCGGTGGGAAATTAATCGTGTTCATGGTATCAGAGCTGAGTGTCAAAGAGCAAACTTTGGGACAGCAAGGAGGAAATTGCTGTGCCTCGCTGATTTTTCACTCGTAAAAATTCCAGCGCAAGCTGATTTTTCACAAAACAGCAGCTTTTATCTTTACCACAGGAAAGGTTATTTTTCTTACTTTTGTGACAGTGGTTGGCTGACCGAGGGGTGGAGGATAGGTTGGATGGGCATTCCTAACCACAAGATGTGGAAGGAGAGAATGCAGAGTATCTTTGAGGAGGCAGAACTCTGGGACATTATGGTACATACCACACAGAACCCTGTGAATGTGCCTACTGATGCTACTCAGTTGGCAGCATATAATAAAAAGAACAACAAGGGTAAGAGGTTGATTCTAGACAGAATCAAAGACCATTGCATTCCTCATGTAAGAGGAAAGAGAAATGTTCATGAGATGTGGACAGCATTGTCCAATCTCTACCAGAGTACCAATGAGAACCGGAAAATGGTCCTGAAGGAGAAGATGAAGACCATTAAGATGGGCAATGATAGTGCGGCTGGATATCTCACAAAGATGCAATAGAATGGGTTGCGACGATTGGAAGACAGCTCATGTGGAGTTAGTGGAACAGAGTGAATGGCCTCCCAGTTCATGGATGAACTTTGCTGATGGGGTTTGTGCACGTGAGACCCTTCCCACATGGGAGAGGTTTTGGGATGATTGCATTCAGACAGAGATCAGGAAAGGTCGGCTTGGGGCAGCCAAGCCAGTTGAGCAGGATGAGGATGTAGCACTGTTGGCAGGACGCAAGAAAGGCAAAGGGAAGAAGCAGGCTTCCACAAGCAATGGTGTGGGCAAAGGCAAAGGTAAAGGTAAACAGGATAACACACAGAAGGACTATTCCAAAGTGAAGTGTTGGAATTGTCAGAAGATGGGACACTATGCAGTTGTGTATCCTGAGAAGAAAGGAGCAGACTTGGCGGCAAAGCAGTTAGAGACTGCGAGATCGTATTGGCGGGAGTTTGGGTTCATTAAGGCTGAGTCTTCTAGTGCAGGATTATCTGCCATAGAGGTTCAGAGGGAGCATGCATTTCCCTCGATTAGCGGAGCATCTTCGGGTATCTGGTATGTGGACAGTGGGGCTTCACGTCACATGACGGGAGTCCGTGAGTACTTCTCAGAGCTTTCAGAGAGTGGCACTGATATAGAGGTAGTACTCGGTGATGACAGAGTTGTTAGAGCAGTCGGTGTGGGAACACTAACATTTCATAGGGAACCCAAACCTCCCTTGAAGGTGTCCGATGTTCTTTATGTGCCAGGGATGAGGAAGAACCTCATATCCGTCTCGACTTTGGAGGATAGAGGATATGAGATACTGTTTAGGGGAGGACAGGTGCTGATATATCCTAGGGGCGCTCCAGCTGATTCAGCTAGAGTGATAGGTGTATGCCATGCAAAGGTGTACAAGTTTGCATTTCAGCCCCTTTTGGCATTGAAACGTGTACAGCGTGTTGGGCTTCATGATTCAGAGTTGTGAGATTTGGCACAACGGAGATGGGCACATGTATCATGGAGCCTTGAGGACTTTGCGGGAGATCCTCTGAAGGTGTGCCGGTTGATCAGGCAAACACCCAGTAGCTGGGAGGATGTGCGATGGGCAAGTTTTCCAAATCCCCTTTTCCCAGCAGTGACAGCAGAGCGACTGGGATACTTGATTTGATTCATTCCGATGTGAGAGGTCGGATGTCTCATGTTTCCTTGAGTGGATATGAGTACTATGTGTTATTCATTGATGATCACTCCAGGAGGACCTGGATTTATTTCTTGAAGACCAAGAGTGAGGTCTTCAAGCGGTTTCAGGAGTTCAGAGCTCTTGTGGAGACACGGACAGGTCGGAAGATCAAGTCCCTGAGGTCGGACAATGGAGGAGAGTACACCCTTGGAGAGTTTGTTGACTATTGTGCGGAGGCAGGCATTAGGAGGGAGCTCACTGTTCCTTACAACCCCCAGCAGAACGGGGTTGCGGAGAGGAAGAACAGATCCATCGGAGGAGCTGCCAAAGCCATGTTACATGATCAGGGGTTGCCATTGTTTTTGTGGGCAGAGGCCTGCAACACAGCTGTTTACTTGCAGAACAGGAGTCCGCATCGTGCCTTGGGGCACATGACTCCGGAGGAGGCTTTTTCTGGGAAGAAGCCTGATATGGGTCATCTTCATATCTTTGGGTGCATGACATACTCCTACATACCCAAGGAGAAGAGGACCAAACTAGAGCCCACCGCAGAGAAGGGTATCTTTGTGGGCTACAGTGAGACCTCCAAGGCCTTTCGGATTTACATTCCTGCGGAGAGGAAAGTTGTTGTCAGGCGGGATGTGAAGTTCGAGGAGGACAGGGCCTTTAGGAGGTCACGGGAGTTAGAGTATCTGGATCAGCCAGACCCTCAGCAGCAGTTGAGTCAGTCGCAGGGATCCAGTGGGCAGGGATCAGGAGGATCTGGAGGTACATCTATGACGATGTCAGGTCCGTCAGTGGGGAGTGGCTCGCAGAGTCAGAGGGGTGGTGCTATGGGCAGCACGCAGAGCAGTCCACAGAGCAGTTCACTGGGGAGTCCACTGATGGACGGTTCACACGGTACCTCAGCATCTACAGGTTCAGGTGCAGGCAGGAGGACAGCAGACAGACAGTCAGGAGTTCAGGCTCCTGATGTTGAGGAGGAGGAGTTTTATTCTCCGGCGGGAGAAGTGCACTCAGGGAAGAGGAAGCCCAAGTGGCTTCAGGACACCTTGAGAGATGCCACATATGTTGCTGAGCCTAAGAGGCCGGTCAGAGAGAGCAGACCACCTGAGAGGTTTTGTAGCTATATGGCAATGGCTACCAGCATCCTTGACTCTGAGCCTTCTAGCTATGAGGAGGCAGCTAGCCAGCAGGTCTGGAGAGAGGCCATGCAGGAGGAGTATTCTTCTATCATGAAGAATGATGTTTGGGAGGTGGTGCGGAGGCCTGAGGGCAAATCCGTGGTTACTTCCAGATGGCTTTACAAGGTAAAGCATGCTGCAGATGGCAGCATTGAGAAATTCAAAGCGAGGTTTGTGGCTGGAGGGTTCTCCCAGGTAGAGGGAGTTGATTATGAGGAGACCTTCGCTCCCGTGGCTCGATATACTTCGATCCGCTCCATTATATCGATAGCAGCAGAGATGGGTTGGAAGATCCACGAGATGGATGTGAAGACCGCATTTCTCAATGGCTTCATACAGGAGGAGGTGTACATTGAGCAGCCACAGGGCTTTGAGGTGCATGGGAAGGAGTCCCATGTGTGCAGACTGAAGAAGGCCCTTTATGGCCTGAAGCAAGCTGCTAGAGCTTCGTACTCCGGGATAGATGCATACTTGCAGGAGATGGGTTTCACAAAGAGTGATGTAGATCCGAACCTATACTTCATTGTGATAGGTGAGGAGCCTCTCATTCTGGTGCTGTATGTGGATGACTTGGTCATTACGGGTGTAGAGAGACTCATAGAGCACTGCAAGAGAGATCTTGCGGCGGAGTTTGAGATGAAGGACATCGGCTTGATGCATTACTTTTTGGGTTTGGAGGTGTGGCGGGAGGAGGGGCATTTCTTCCTGGGACAGGGGAAGTATATTGTGGACATCCTTGGCAGATTCCACATGGAGGATTGTAGACCCATGTCGACACCGATGATCACCAACTGGAAGAAGCTTCATGCTTCGGATTACGAGTTGGTGGATCCCAATGATGGTGGATGGTTCAACAGTGTATTTGGTCAACTTAACTGAGCCCGGATATTTGTTTCTGGATATGAAACTCCCGATAGGTCGATTTATGTATGTAAACCTGGAAGGTTCAGGTGGGCTATAAAACACATTACACGATACTTGCGAGACCAATGGATTATGAGTGGACTACGAGCGAGGGGGATGGAGTGAAGTTGGCCGAGTTACACGATTCGATTGCGCAGGTTGTGCTTCGATAGGAAGAGCACAGGGTCTTATTTTGGGTTGGGTTCGGCGGTTATTAGTCATGTGGTTGTTGAGAGCCGACGATGGACATGTTGATTCGGCGGAGACGAGTATATGGCGGCCAGTCACAGCTAGTTGTGAGGCCATGCAGCCGCAAGATGTTGTTCAGCTTATTTGAGTGATGAATTTGAGACCTTGATGATTTCTTGTGATAATCGAGTTGCATTAAACTCACGGAGAATCGATGTTCATGACAAGTCAAAGCATATCAGCATCAGATATCACTTCATCGGAGACTATGTTCAGAAGGGAGCTGTGAAGCTTGAGTATATTCCCACTGATGAGCAGGTTGCAGATATTCTTACCAAAGCCTTACCACAGGGCAAGCATGTCTACTTCAGAGACAAGATGGGTGTGGTGAGGAACACCTTCCTTGGTAAGAGGGAGTGTTGAAATTTGGTACCGGAGGACAGGTGGTTCCCTAAGGCTTTGATCTTTGGCCTAGGGAAAAGTGTCCAAAAGAATTTAATTTTTCTCCTAAAGTAACTTTATAATTTTTTATAAAGTTAAATCTAATTAAAAAGTGACTTAAGTGATAAAGTTACTAAAGTGACTTTATAAAGTTATAAAGTCAAATCTAATTTTAAAGTGACTTTAAGTGATAAAGTTACTAAAGTTAAAGTGACTTTAAATAAAGTCAATATAAAATTAGAAAGGAAAAAGTGACTTTGGAAATAAAGACTAAGTGGGTCTTTATTAAAGTGGGGTGAATTAAAAAATGGAAAGTGAGATTTAAATGAGCATTTAATCTCAGCCCTAGATCTCAATCTATCTCAGCCATTGGATTTAGGGATTCCCCAAAAGTCACTTAGGGTTAGGTTAAAGGAGAAAAAGGAGGAAAAGGTCATTCATTCTTTCATGAGCAGATTGAGAGAGCAGGAGAAGGAGAGCAAGGGAGATTTCTGAGCAGAGAGGAGAAAGAGAGCAGCTGATAGAAACTTCAGCAAAGTCCGTACAGCAGCAAGGAGGCACGGATTCCAAGGCAGAAATCCGTACAGCAAGTGTTGGGCACATTTTTCGAGGGAGAGAGGCACAGTTTTCAAGGAGAACCGTACAGCAGCTTCAGCATTTAATTCTGGGCAGATTACGAGCACAATCGATGAGGAAGAGAGCTAGCGCTTGGTGGAAAGCCTCTGAATTCTGAAGTAAATGATGATGTTCTGATCGGTTCGGCACGGTTAAGACAAAGGAGCCGCAGTTTTTGAGGTGGCTTCGACGGCTAGGTTCCGTACGGTCCGTACAAAGCCGATACGCTTCATCTGTTGAGCACAAAAATCGAGAAGCTAATTCAGCATTTAATGCTGTCATAAATGCTGTAAAATTTCTGTTTTGGGTTTTTCCTATTTTGCACGTTTTCCAAGGCGGAGTGAATGCACGGAAATCGAGATAAGTACTGTTGTTTAGTTGCTGAAATTTTTGCTGTAATTTCTGCCTCTCTGTAAAAGCGTTTTTTCAGAAATAAGAAGGAGCTCTCAAGATTGGTTTTCCCCAAGAGTTGTAGGGAGTTTTTCCAGGGTCACCTTGACCAAAAATACTGAGTTATGATGTGTTGAATGACTGTTTGTTACTGCTGTTATTTTATTTCTGCATTTACAACATTCTGAAAAATTTCGAGAATTTGTGTTTTCAGCAAAATTTATTTTTCCAGTTGTTGAATGTATGGTTATGGGAAAGGGCATTTAACTATTTTGGAGTAATAAGGCGAAAACTGAAAACCGGGGTGGGAAACAGAATTTTCTACATTAGTGAATTAGATGGATATCAACCGTTGATCTCAAATAATGTAGAGATCATATCTCAACTGTCAACCACTTTGGAGATTAGGGTTGTGGTTTCAGTCAATAACACAAACTTATAAAAGGAAGACTAGGCAAAGGGAGAAGACACATCTTGAGCACAAGACACAGTGAGATAACGAGATCTCAGTCATTGAAAAATAGTAAGTGCCATGCATGCCACCTGGAGAAGCCTCACTGGAATCCTGAGTTCATAATGACTTTGAATATGTAATCCTTGCTACCATAAAAGCCTTAGAACTATGTCTCCTACAAAATAGGGGACCTGCTAAAAATAGTTAGTCTCTCCAACCTGTGCAAAAACTATGTTTGAATCATCACTGAATCTATCCTACAACCAGGAGCCTTGGGAACCTACCCACAGCCCAAGAAAAACTGTCTCCAAACCTCCAGCCTGATGAAATGTGCTGGTATTTAATCCTTCAAATTTGCAAGGGGCAAATGTAGGGGTTAACAGGAGCTATGCCTGCTCGAGTGTGGACTCTGGACTTGGGTTATTTGTATGGTGACCCTTTGTCTTGGACTCCAATCACTATATCCTAGATCACAGCCAACAGACAGAATTCAGAATCCACAATATATTTTTTGTGTTAGCGAAAGTTTTTATTTTCAGATTTATGTTTTAATATCATATATTGTGGTTGCCAATTTACAAATGGAACTTAATGTGGGATGCTTTCTTCTATCCATCTAGAACGAAAACTGCTAACTAGTTGGTAGCAATTCTTTCATTTGATTCATTGGGAAAGAGTGGGACTTATTTGCTAGTTGTTCATTGCATTGCTGTATTTGTGTTTACAGAGCAAAAGAAGCAGAAGCTTTCAGAGGTCAAAACAGGATTGGACGAAGCTGAATCTTTGGTATATAGCCATTGCATCTATATTCTCTCTTAATAACAACTTTCTATCTTTTCATCTTTTTTGTGTTCCTGTTATAATATATTTTCTTGTCTCATCATGATGTATTTTCATGTTCGATGGATGGGTACATAATTATTTACTCAATTGTATCTAAATTTTTCTTATTGGTTTTTGAAGATTCGCAAAATGGACCTTGAAGCAAGAAGCTTGCAGCCGAGTATAAAGGCTAATCTTCTTGCAAAGTTGAGGGAATACAAGTCCGATCTGAACAATTTGAAAAGAGAAGTTAAGAAGGCTTCCTCAACTGATTCCCAAACAGCAAGAGATGAGTTGCTCGAGTCAGGAATGAGTGACACACTAATGGTAAAATCCAAACTTGCTAAATGGTCAAGTGTATGTCGTTTTAGGGGGAAAGGGGGGATAGAATGAATATTTCATAAGTGGGATTTGCCTCTACTTTTAACAGTGTTATTTTGTAGTGAATTGGAGTTTGTATTCAAGTCCATTTTCCAGAGTTGCCTAGTATGAGCTTCTTTTCCTTGTCTTATTTACAACTTTCTCTCAGGTAGGACTGTCTGTACAGTGTCTGCAAAATGGTATTTGTAAATCATGAAGGGATTGCTAGTATAATGCTTAGAGAATGCCATTTTCATTTTTATTTTTCTTGGAAAAAATCATAACTTCAATTCTGAGAGAATGAAATAATGTTGTGCAGATGTTCAAGGTATTCAGACATGTTCAAAAACAGCCCTAAAGAGGTCTGTCCAAATGTTTATACTGCCTATCTATTCTGAAATGTTTTCCATACAACACCTTCAGAAAATTACGTCTCAAAATATATCACTTCTCAAGTAAAAGTGAAACTGAATCAAAACCAACAATAATTGAAGCAGAGGAGTAAAACTGTGAATATAAAGCAGGTTAAGCATCAAAGACTGATCACGTAACTAATGGTGCTGTCACACCTGCTTCTATCTTCTCCCATTGCCCCTGTTACATCAGCACCCACTCCTTTGACAATAAATCTGGACAGGTATTGAATTCGGGAAAGGCATGTTTGTATGAAATGAAAATAATGGCTCCAGCTAAGATTGAGCATAAAGGCAATCTCTCAATTCTGTACATTCCTTCATCCACTTTTATTACCGCCAATGGATCCCCCATCGCTTGCAGCTGGCTGACATTGTCATCCAAAGCTATTTTAAAAAGCAACTTCAGAGCTAGTAATTCTGCATAGCTATTTGAGCCATCACCCAAGCTTCATCTGAATTTTATGGAGTGATTATCATGAAGAAAGAGTACACTCGCTTCCCCATACTTGACAGGTATACCTTGACTCTCCTGGTCGAAGTATCCCCAAGAATCTGATTTATCAACGGTTACCTCCTAATTCAGCCTTGGGCATTTAGGATCATGATTTTCTTGATTCTTTCAAACACTCTTTAAATCTTAGATGCAACCTGAAAAGAAGGGTTGGTGAAAAAGAGTTAGGGATCAAAGATCAAGCACATAACTGCAGGTGCTGTGACACCTGTTTCTATCTTCTCGCATTGCCTCTGTTCCATCAGCACCCCCTTTTTTGAGAATCCATTTGCACACACTTGTTGAGTTCGTGATAGACATGTTTGTATGAGATGATAGTAAAGACTCTGGCTAAATGGTTCATTTGTTTGAAGCTTAGGCATAAAGGAAATCTCTCCATTCTATACTGTTTGTCAGCTTTTTTTACCACCCATGAAGACCCCTTCACTTGTAGTTAGTTCACAATATTATTCAAAGCTATTTTAAAAAGCAAGTTCAGAGCTAGTAATTCTGCTTAACTATTTGAGTCAGCTACCAAGCTTAGTGATTATCACGAACAAAGAGTGCACCCCTTTCCCCATGGTTGACAGGTATACCTTGACTCTCCTCGTCAAACTATCCCCTTGGAACTCATT
Source organism: Pinus albicaulis (assembly GCA_034641835.2). NCBI lineage: Eukaryota > Viridiplantae > Streptophyta > Pinopsida > Pinales > Pinaceae > Pinus > Pinus albicaulis. The sequence continues at coordinate 1,313,729,465 of CM076581.1, read as the reverse complement.
TATAAATGGTTACCTCCTTAATCAACCTTGGGCATTTAGTATTGACGATTTTATTGATTCCTTCAAACACTCTTTTAATCTGAGTTGCAACCTGAAAAGAAGGTGTTAGTGAATTTTTGAAAATATCAGAGTTTCTAGCTAACCATACTCCCCAAAACACAACAATGACTAGAGCTTTGAAGGTTTTCAATTCACTCTTGTCAAACCACATTTTCAAATACTCTTCCAGGGTTCCCCCCTGCCAGTTACCTGATCACCCAGTCAGCACCTCTACCTCCAAACACACAGACTTAGTATACTCACAGTCAGCCATTAAATGATTAATTGTTTCCATCTCATCTCTGCATGGAGCACATCTCTCTGGATCGTGCCATCTCATCTTAAGCAAAACATCCCAAGTTAAGACTCTATTATTGAGACCCAGACACATAAATGTTCTAGTTTTCATAGGTGTCCTGACCTTCCAAATGGATTTCCTCCACCAAACATGGGCCTCGTGCCTCAAAGATGGATTTTTTTGTCCATACCAATTCATCCTCCTCATCCATTGTGATCCTAGATTTCTAACATGGCTGCTAATTCGTAATTTATTACACGCACATATGCATTCCATAACTCCATTCCTACCTTCATACCTCAAGTCCAAGATGTCAAACTCTCTTCCAACATTGCTGCCAGATGGAAGTGGAGGCATGATCTGCCACTCGTGAGACACTGTAAAATCCTGAGTCCTGTAGAGAGGAGATTATGTCCTCACAAATTCTCTAAGCATTAACCTTTCTGCCCACAGGTCTGGACTTATTCGCACACTTGCTCCATTGCCAACTTTCCATACAAGCCAATTGCCAATGAAAGGATTGGCCCCATCTTCCTTCCTTCCTTTGGTTTTGCCATAAGTTTCCATTTGGCTGATGCTATGCTTTCTCTGTCTCTTTTACCTGTCCTTAGACATCTAAAATACTTTTTCCTGATTTTGTTCAGAATCCCAACAGGCATGAGAGCCAAGCCATGCCAATACACTGGGATTGCCTCCAACACTGATTTTACAAGTGTCAGTGTGCCTCCAATTGATAACCACCTGTTGCACCACAAGAATGTTTTTTTGCCAATCTTGTCCACCAATCAATCACAATCTCTTATAAGTAATACCACACGGTATAAATATGTTTGATGGTTGGCAAAATTGTGATAATTTTTTGAATTTTCTTCACCTAATTCCAGGGAAATTGTCCTTCTCTTCAACCTCCATCAAGCCTTCTTTGTTATCAGTATATTTCTTTTTTCCTTTTGAAAGCTCTTATCCTTGCTTTTGTCTCAATGTAATCACCCTCAACCACTGTCTCATAGAACTCTGCAATCTGCCTTTCTATTTGAGAGAGCTCCTGATCCTGTTATCTGTGAAAATTCCAATACCTGGAATCCTATTGCAGCAACTGATGAGGATTCTTCTATTTGTTAATTTCTTGAACAATTTATTTATTGTGTTCTACAATAAATATTGAAACCCATACACTACAACCTTCACAAAATTAAACTGCAGAAAATAAATAAGTGCGGAAACAAGATCTGAGCAAGAATAAACAATAGACACACGACACCGTTATTTTTGGACTAAGTCCTCGGAAAAACCCAATGTGGGAAAACTGGTGCAGCAGCTGAGGTTTGTATTATTATGCAGTAATTCTAAATACAATCTGGAATGCCTTACTGGTCATCCACACAGAGAATCTGACTAACAATGAGCTAGTGAGGATTACCTCACACTAACACTGGAAATTTTGACTGACCAAACACTGAGCTGATGAGCCCTACGCTGCCTTTGCGCAGATCTGCGTCACTCTGCGTGGGGACTGCGTCACCTTTGCTTGCTGGCTCTTCTGCTGGCTGGATACTGATATCTGGCCCCTCCGGTCTCACACCCCGCCACTCCGGCACTAGATCTGATTGATCCTCAGCTGAATCTTTGATCTCCTCAATGCTACAACGCTGCCTCTGCATGGCACTGCACTGCCTCTGCATAGCTGCTACGCTGCCTCTTCTGCGTACTGCCCTCTGTCTTCTCTAATGTGTATTCCCGGCTCAGGAAAAATCTCCAACCGGAAATTATCTCTGCCTCTCTCTGCAAGAATCAACTCGATCGATCTTCTCCCTGAGCACTGCTCACTAAAGAATTTCGATCTCTAGAATCTATCAGTGTATTTTCCAAATGCCCCATCAAGTCCTTATAATCTTCTCGTTGAGACTTCAATGATCGAGATAAATTGTTAATCAACGACTAAGATTAACTTGACTTGATCTCCGTCTTTTCTAGAAGATTCACACCCTGTTTTAATTAATATCCTTTAATTATTTTAATTTCCGAAGTTTAGACTTAGGGTCCCATTAAAAATAATTAATTATTTTCATAAAATACAATCCGGGTGGAATTTCCCAAAATGCTTTTTGGGTTCTTTGGAATACATGTGTCTAAGCCTCCCTGCAAAATTTGAGACTTAGAGCACATCCGATGCTACTAGAAATCAACACTCCCTCTTAGCGAGGAATGTGCTCTAGCAATACATCCAGCTGAAGTACTACTCTGATTCTGCAACATCTCCCTCTGCACTGCTGATGTCTGACACTGCTGCCCACCAACATTGCACTGCTGCATCTGTGCTGCTGCTGACTCTGCGTACTGTTGCCAATTTCCACTGCACTGCAATACTGTTGCTCATTGCAATTGAAAAACATCCAAGTACTGAACTAAGTGTTCAGTATCATGCATCTTGTACTGAAGATCTGACTACTGCTAGTCTCTGCGCTACCCCTCTGAAGCTGCTGCACTGCTGCTTACTCTGTGCTGTGCCTTCCTGCACTGTTGCCAACTCTGCTCTGCGCTGCTCAGACTCTGGTGCTCACTAGCCACTATGCTGTCACCTTTGCACTCCTCTGCACCAACTAATACTTGTCCATCTTGCTACTTCTGATTTGGGCTCCCGTAGCAAGGTGATGATCCGAGAGGTGGACTCCTCAACGATCCTGCCTAACTGCAGTTTTGATGAACTACAACTTTAGATCACCCCAATTCTCCCCTGGAGATATATGGGCAATCATCGCGAATTCCTCCTCCTCGATCCTTGCAGTTGCAGCCTACGGATCATGCTTCTCATCTTTGTCCTTCTTGAGAGGACACTGTGTAGCGTAATGTCCCATCTCGCCACACCAGAAGCATTTAATCTTTGAGACGTCCTTCTTATGCCACTGCTGCTCCTGCTGCCCCTTAGATGCAAGGGTTGCATTCTTCTCCTCCTCCTCCTCCTTAGGCTTAGTTGCACTGCTGCGACTACCATCAAATTTGCACTTTAGTAAGTTTCTCCTCATCTCTTCCTGCTAAAGAGCTGCCCACATTCCTTCCCAGTCTGACAACTTTTCTCTACCTAGGATGCTCTGGAAAAAGACTTGATATTCTTTGGACACGGAATTCAAGGCCAATTTGACCATCTCTGTGGCTTGAGGAGCTGCTCCTACAACTGCCAGCTGATCTTGGACATCCTGAAGTTTTGCAAGGAAGGGGTCTATGCGTTCTCCCTTCTGCATCCTGGTAGACCGCAACTTTTCCTCCAAGAACATCTTTCATTGCTCGGAAGGCCCCTCATACAGCGTAGCCAACGTTTCCCACATCTTCCTGGCTGTCCCTTTGCCAGGAATATGTGAAACTATGTGATCCTTCACTCCATCGAGGATTAACCGTTTGGATTTTTCCATGCCCGTCTTGAAGGCTCTCAATGGTGTTGCATCTACTGGTTCAACTACTGCACTGTCGATGAAGGTTTTGAGCTCATGCTCATCCAGAAGGAAGGAGATCCTTGCCTTTCAGATTACGTAGTTGGAGGCACCCTCTAATCGATCCTGATCTCGCAACCCACTGGCTGCCATCTCACCCAATCAGATGTCGATCTGCTGCCTCTAACCCTCTGTGTAACTGGCTCTATGCAATCCCTGTTGGAGCAAGCCAAATAAATCATGATCTCGCTATTTCTGCACGAGAAATCAAAGTTTTTTGAGCAAGAAACTCTCTGAGGTTAGAAATTCCCCAAATGTGTCTTCTTTTTCTCTCTTCTGATGCTTTTTGCTCCAGCAATTACTACTACAAGAAAACTGCGTCCCACCAGTTGCTGATCTGCACTGAAGCGCTATGCTGCTCCCTCTGCCTCTGACAAACTGCAAACTGGAAAATCCTACCTCTTTGTTGACTCACTCAGAGAGAGATTTCCTTGCAGATCTAGCCCTCTTGGCTTGGACTGCGAAATCACTGGGGAAATCGATCTGTTGCTTACACAAATCTTTGATCTCCTGCTTCTTCTTCAACGCTGGATTCTTCTGGTTTGCTCTCTTGCTCCTCCTGCACTGCTAAACAAGCTCTGATACCATGTGAAAATTCCACTACCCGATCCTACTGCAGCAACTGATGAGATTTCTTCTATTTGTTAATTTCTTGAACAAACTATTTAATGTGTTCTACTGTAAATATTGACACCTGTACACTACAACCTTAACAAAATTAAACTGCGGAAACAAGATTTGAGCAAGAATAATCAATAGACACACGACACTGTTATTTTTGGCCTAAGTCCCCCGAAAAACCCAATGCAGGAAAATCGGTGCAGCAGCTGAGGGTTTGTTTATTATGCAGTAATTCTGAATACAATCTAGGATGCCTTACTAGCCATCCCCACAGAGAATCTGACTGACAAAGAGCTAGTGAGGATTACCTCACACCGACACTGGAAATCTTGACTGACCAAACATTGAGCTGATGAGCCCTACGTTGCCTCTGCGTCATTTTGCGTGGGGACTGCATCATTTTTGCTTGCTAGCTCTTCTGCTGGTTGGATACTGATCTCTGGCCCCTTCGGTCTCACACCCTGACACTCCGGCACTAGATCTGACTGATCCTTAGCTAAATCTCGGATCTCCTCATGGCTGCAGCACTGCCTCTACGTGGCACTGCGCTGCCTCTGCGTAGCTGCTACGCTGTCTCTTCTGCGTATTGCCCTCTATATTCTCTGCTGTGTATTCTCGGCTCAGGAAAAATCTCCAACCGGAAATTATCTTTGCCCCTCTCTGCAAGAATCAACTCGATCGATCTTCTCCTTGAGCACTGCTCACTAAAGAATTTCGATCTCTAGACTCTATCGGTGTATTTTCCAAATGCCCCATCAAGTCCTTATAATCTTCTCTTTGAAACTTCAACGGCCGAGATTAAATCGTTAATCAACGGCTAAGATTAACTTGACTTGTTCTCCGTCTTTTCTAGAAGATTCACACCCTGTTTTAATTAATATCCTTTAATTATTTTAATTTCCTAAGTTTAGACTTAGTGTCCCATTAAAAATAATTAATTATTTTCATAAAACACAATCCAAGTGGAATTTCCCAAAACACTTTCTGGGTTCTTCGGAATACATGTGCCTAAGCCTCCCTGCAAAATTTGAGACTTAGAGCACATCCGATGCTACCAAAAATCAACATTATCTAAACTTATTGAAAGCTCAATTTGAAGCTGCTACTTTTACCTTTCCTTAAACTGCTGGCAAATTGAAAACATGCTAACTTCCCAAATTTCCATCAAAACCTCTGTAATCTTCTTTTACCAGTGCTTGAAACTCCTCATCTTCCAGCCAAGTAGGGCTAAACTTGAAAGGGTTAAAATGATTCCTTTCCTCTATGCCATTTTGAAGCAAGATAGGAAAATGGTCCATGTCACCACCTGATTTCACCCATGATCTAATTGTCTCCCCATCTGCCATTATGCTTTCTGAAGCTAAAAATATGTCCAGTCTCTTAGCTACTAGTTCCTCTTCCTTCCTATTATTTCATCATGTAGGTACAATTTTGGTTGGCTTAGATCTACCAGGCTACGCTCTTCTATGTTCTAATTTATGAATAAAATAGCCTGCTTGTGAGTCAATTCTACTTGCTGACCCCTAAACATTTGCTTTGTTCAAAAGTAAAGTTCAAATTTCCACCCACAATCAACCTCTCCTGCTTTATGAAGTCTGTAGCCAAAAGGGAATCCCAAAACTGAATCTTGTTTTCATGTGGCCCATAAATGTTGGCCACAGCAAAATATTTCCCCAGCCCAATGGAAAATAGCTCAGCTTCTAACCTTGAGACAAGAAACACAAGAGTTGAGAAGCCCAAATCTTTATTCTTCCATCCCAAAATCAGTCCCCTGAGATCTTCCGGCATAATCCAAAGAGAAAAGGTCCCAACCTCTGAAAATATTTTGTAGGATCTCTTCTACTTTCCTACTTTGTTAAATTCTAACCTTAACAACCTGGCCAGTTACTACCTAGCAGATTCCTTGCTGTAAAGTAATTATTATGCAGATCTACTGAATAAAAGCACGATTGGAAATTTAACATAAACAAAATAATCAGCAGAAGCAAATTAAATCATAGGTCAATCTCACACGCACACAGATTTCTGCCCTTCAAATCAGTTCTTGATTCGAATAACTTCAGTGTTTACAAGGGCTCCTTTCCTAGGATAATGGCCCATTGAGGAAAATACAAGAAGAAACCTGGAGTTATCGTAGCTGATTAAACCCCTTTGCAGATCTGTCCTTTGATCTTGCTGGCTGAATTGGATCTATCTCCCTTGTTTCCCTCACACTCTTCCTCGAACACTGCACATTTGAATGGAAGTCCTTCACCCAATCATTTTGATCTCATTCTCACTGTGTCTGGTGCTCAAGAAGATGTATCTTCTCCCTTAGCCTAGCCTTCTTTTATACGTTTGAGTTATTGATCAAATTCACAACCCTAGTCTCCAAAGTGATTGACAGTTGAGATTAGATCTCAAAATCACTTGAGATGGTTGAAAGTCATCTAATTCACTAATGCAAATCACCTTTTCATTTCATTAGATTAAATTTCTTTATTTTATAAAAGTCAATTACTTTAATTATTTAGTTATTGCTAAGGTTGGGTCAATTAGGCGAATTCCACACACCTAGACACTTATGCCTTTGGGGAAGTACTTGTCCAAGCTACGAACATCAATACTCCCTCTTAGTGAGGAAGATTCTTTTGGAAGAACCACCTGGAGATGGCTTCCCCTTCGATCCTGGCACAATGTCCCATGCATCATTCTTCACCATGGCTTTCCTCCAAACCTTGTGGTCTATTGCCTCTTCAATGATGTTAGTCACTAGTGCCATGTAGTTGGGAAAGTTCTTTAGAGGCTTGCTCTCTCTGAACGTTCTCTTAGGAGCCTCCACATACTCCTAAGCATCCCTTAATGTCTGCTCAAACCACCTCGGTCTCCTAATAGAATTGGAAGGAGCTACTAACTCTTCCCCACGTAAAGGTTGACTTCTTGAAGTGGAAGCCTCTGCATGTTGGTCTACCTTCAAAGCCTCTTGCTCCTTGCCCTCTGTCATTGCTAGTAGCAACTTATGGGATTTACTAGATGTCAAATTCCCCTGGAACTTAACATACCTGCTCATAAATATCTTCCTCTGTGTTGCTATGAAGGTCCTATAAGATTTCCAGGTCTCATTGTACCCCACAAATATGCCCTTTTGTCCTGAAGGCTCTAGCTTCGTTCTCTTCTGTACATGAACATGGATGTAAATTGGACAACCAAAGATCCTCAAGTGTCCTATCTTTAGCTTCACCCTATTGAATGCCTCTTTTGGAGTCTTGTCCCCCAATATCCCTCGGGGACTCCTGTTATGCATGTAAATTGCAGTTTGACACATCTCTACCCAAAGAAAACATGGGCTACTCTTGTTTATGTACCATAGCCTTGGCATAACTGATGATGGACTGATTCTTTTTCTTTGCAACCCCATTCTACTGAGGGTAGTACGAGACTATCATCTCACTCTTGATCCTTACCTCCTTGTAGAAATCCTTGAGGTGGTTGGAGGTGTACTCTCCCCCATTGTTTGACCTCAAGACCTTGATCTTCTTGCCTGTTGGTTCTCCACTTGGGCCTTGAACTTCTGAAACCCACTGAAGACCTCATCCTTGGTATTCATGAAGAAGATATAGGTTTTCTTGGAATAGTAATCAATGAATGTGACATAGTATTGTGCTCCTTGTATTGATGCCACCAATGTTCCACGAGGAAACATTTTCCCATGTCCCCCTTTTGGGGCAACTCGGGGAGACGTTACCCCAATTGGGAGATGCATTTCCCCAAAAGAGGTGCTTGTGGGCATCCCCCCTCAAAAAGGGTGGGGTGCCCTCCTTGAGTATTGTTTGAAAACAATAATTTATGGGTGGGTAAATATAATGTTCAACCCTGGGGCCCTACTAATGGCATGTAATTAATGGAAATGATAAATTCTTAAAGTAAAAGTGACATTTTTAACATTAACATTAATTAACGGTTTTGACCTCATTGGATTTTATATGGAGAAAGTAGAATTCTAGATCCCACTCAAAATCCAGTAGACTTAACAATTATTAGGATTTCAGGAGGGGGGATTGCAACATTTCCGTTGGATTCTATCATGTATGAAGATACGAAACTAGCATTTAATCAAGAGCACCAAGCCCTCTATGTACCTCGATGTTGGTGGCATTGATTATTGAACTCCTCTACCATGACCCTAGTAAAATTGTACATATCATTCAAACAAAATCTCGACTTGACATGTTAAGCTTTTTCTATCTTATTTAAATGCTTAGAAGGTGATATTGATGATGAGGATCCCAATATATACAATGATTTTGACGATATGTAGGTATTTTATTGTAGCATGAATTTTTTTGGACTATAGAGGCCATCTATAGCCTCTTTGTTGATGTATTTTTAGTTCAAATATGGATTGCACTTGGTGCTAAGAGGTTATAAACACCCTTGTTATCTATATGAGAAACTTTGCATATTTGTGTATAATGGTTTGGATTCATATGGATGCACATGAGTATTTATGTATTTTTTGGTCGATTGTTATTTTGGTTCAGTTTTTTCCCAGTTCTTAGTTTTGGGGTCGATCGTTTTAATCATCGATCCAATTCTGATAACATTGGTTCATTGCCCATTGTTCGTTTTTAGTTATAACTTTTGAGTCTTGACTCTAGACATTGATGACCTTAGACCAAGTCTTTGACTCGTCACTTTTTGAGTTTGAGTAATTTCAATTTACTATTCCACTCTTCAGACTTCAGTGTCTAGTAATTTGCTTAGTACTAATTATATTCTAGAATAATGAATGATGAATATAAATCATTGTATACTATATTTTACTATTTCTATTTCATTTAATTATTTATGATGTATGAATTAATATATTTCATTATTGAATTTGAACTTGAATCATGTTTATAATACACACACATACACACACCTCGACGTGCCCTCGCGCCCTCCGAATTTCCCTAAAATTTGGGTGTTCTTCCACACGTCCCCCCTATGCGTCTTCCCGTTTGTGTGCTCCCCTTGTCCGAGAAACTTGGCGGAACATTGGATGCCATTGACATCAATCCACATACATTTGAGTGAATGAGATCCAAGATCCCCTTGGACCTACTTTTGCTGCTTGGAAAAACAACCTTGGCATTCTTGCCAAATGCACACCCTCTACACATGCCCTGTTGCTTAACACTAAACTCTGGGAGACTAGTGACAATCTCTCGTAGAATTGGTAATGCTTTGTAGCGTGAGTGTCCCATCTTCCTGTACCACAATTTGCACAGGTTTTCGTTGTCACAAACCAATGCCTGAATAGGTTTTCCTGTTAGCATGTATAAGTTGCTCTCTTTAACCTCGATGGCCACTATTGTGTGTTATCACTCCGTAATTTGTAAGACTGGCAAGAACAAACGACGGAGTACAACATCAAACCACTTTGGAGTCTAGGACCTAGCCTTCCTAGACTCAGAGAGGGCTCTCTCTGTTTTATGATTTAACTTGATAATTCCAACTGTTGATATTAGGCTAGTTATAGAAATTATGACGGTTGTTTGTTTCGATTGATTGGGTGGTTGGACAGATAGAGTTGTGAAACTAATCCATTGGGCTATGGAGTCAAAAAACGCTGAATGGTGCATCAACTTTTCAATGGCATTCACAGGGAAAGCTAGCTATGCAGACTGGGTCTTACTGGCAGTGTGAATATGAGATGGGAGAAAGCATTGGGGTTCAGAAATAGATAAAGAGCAGTTAAGAATTCTTTAGCTAAACTTCAGAGGAAAACATTAAGATAACAAACACAGACATATTTAAGGCGCTCTCTCAGCAAATCTTAATCTAAATTTTTTGTTTTGAAATCAGATAAATTGATGCACAACATGAAAAGACAGAGGAAAAACATTAACACAGAGGAAAAACATCACCATTAACATAGCTCAAGAATCTTGTGAACGGTTTCTTATTATTGATGCCCATCTCTAACAGTTACAGTGTTCTAATATTTCTTACAATGCAAGTTTCAGCAGGGTCCAATTTTCCAACCCCTGATACTGCTAAGGCGTGTAGTATTTATCTAAAGACTAAGTCGGTTGCCCTACCTTACTCGGCAACCTTTCATTGATTACAATTTAGCAGAAAATGGACAAGTGTGACCATGCAACGCCTGATCAAAAATCCCTGATAGAAAACACCGCCTATAGAATTAATGTTGGGCAGCTCTTCATGGATCCAAACGCTTCGATTTCTCTTCGAAAGATCAAACAATAAGCTTGGAGGTGTCTATGATGGTCACGAAGAGGTAACCAATGGTGGCTCTGACATCTGGCTTGCTTTTCAGAAAATTGGCGTTTGGTAATTAAATCTGGTGCAGTGCTGGCCACTTTTCATTGATGGGTGGCGGTGCTGATGTGTTCTACTACCTTTTCCGCTTCTGCTGGTATACCATAACAGTTCTGCATGAACGCCCTTTGCCCGACTCGACCTCCTTTGCTTGCACACCTTGTCGGGGTTTATTATATTACAAGTCCTTCTGCCGTGTTTTGCTTTATTTCTTCATAAGATGGCGCACAAACCTCATAGGCCCGGATGTGGAGGGATGACTGTTGGCGGACGTGGACGGATGATGGAGGACGTGGCGCAACGACATTGACAACTATTATGTATATTTTATTAATTATTAGTTAAATATAGTTGTCTTAGGTTTATTAATGTGGAAGGGACACCATAAGGCCGTATTTAAAGCCTTGGTGATCCCCACTTGTAATCATCTCATCTTTTATCAATAATAATATATACTTATCAAGTTTACCAGAGTTTTTACACTCCATTGGTATCAGAGCAATCGCTCTTCAGGATCTGTGTGATCACTACTGCTGCTTTCTGCAGTCGATCTCTATCGCTCAACTGTTGCCATTAACTCTCTGTTGAGCACCTTACAAACCCTCACCATCAACACTCTGCATCCCTCACCCTCTCGACCGCTCACCTCCGCTTACAACCATTCCCAAAACTGCACTCACCCCAACCCCCTGCACATACCCCCTCACCCCTCATCCCAACGCTCACACAACACTCCCCTCACCATCTCACCACTTCCCTCCTAACTTTCCACTCCCATTTCCCTCGCTACCCATCTCCCTCACCCCTCGGCCCTCGGCCTCTCCCCAACTCTCCCCACTGCCCGCTCTCCCTACGCTCTCCCTCCATACCCTCAACCCATTACCCCCCTCGCTCCCTCAGCCTCACCACACTCAATGCTCTCCCCAACTCTCACCATTCCCCATCCCACGACCCTCACCCTCTGCACTCGGCCTTCGGCCCTTACCCCCCACACACCCGCAGCCAACACTTACCCCTGCCCCCTGACACTCGTCCTCGGCGCTTGCGCTCTGCACCCTCGGCCTCTCCCACCCCACGCTCTGCACCCTCGGCCTCTCTCCCCACTCGCACTCCCCCTCACTTCCCTCGGCCTTCCCTGCCACCCTGCGCCTTGCTGTCCTCGTTTCTGCCCTTCCCCGCCGCCGTAGCCTCCCTCCCCCTGCCGTCTTTTGGCCCTCCCGCAGTCTTCCGGCTGCTCCACCCGCCCATCCTCTCCCCGCCGTCTCCCCTACTCCGTCACCCCCACTCCCCGACACCTCTCGACCCTCCGCCCCCTCTTCTCCGCTCACCCGCCCCCCTCACTGCTCCCCATTCCCCCGCCCCTTCCTGCCGTCTTCCGGCCCTGTCCTCCACTCACCCTCCTCCCCGCATCCCCCGCCGCCGCAGTCCATCCCCCCTTTTCAAAACAACGTGACTTTTCAAAAGTTCACGAAATTTTTTTTCCCATATATATATATATAATTCAAATAATAAAATAATAATAATAATAATTATTATTATTATTTAAAAAAAAATTATTAATTTAATTAATTAAAAAAAAAAACCCTATTTTCAAAGACAACATTACGAGAGAAGGTACCAGTGGTGAATGACATATGCCAAAGAAGATAAATCCCAAGTGAAGAAAATTGTCAAAAAAATACAGCTTTGAGGACAAAGCTTTTAAGGAAAAGGGGATAAGCCCTAATTACAAGGGTATGAGGAAGAATTATACATTCAAGATGACAACACAAGGTGAAGAAGTTAGGAAGCAATTAAGGCAAAGAAAATTAGTATTCATAAAACTTTGAGGACAAAGTTTCTGAAGAGAAGGGCAATGTTATGTATATTTTGTTAATTATTAGTTAAATATAGTTGTCTTAGGTTTATTAATGTGGAAGGGCATGATCAATGATGATCAACGATCATGCCTCTTCGCCAAGGGACACCATAAGGCTGTATTTAAAGCCTTGGTGATCCCCAGTTGTAATCATCTTATCTTTTATCAATAATAATATATCCTTATCAAGTTTACGAGAGTTTTTACACTCCAACAATAGACACAGGGCGACAGCGGTTTGGAGGACGACGAAAACAACTTTTCGGAGGGGGCCTCAAGTGGTGAGCGGTAATAGAAAAGGGGGGTGCGAAATTGTGAGGGTGCGACATGTGGAGGAGTGGGCGGTAATGGATACAGCCTATTTCGGACCCCCCCCTCATGATAAAGTTTGAATGTTGCGGGGAAGTCGAAACTAGATAAGGGCTGTCGGATGTGGGGAAGAGGAGTGAAGGAGGCAGAAAGGTGGAGGGTGGTTAGAGGCGAAAGGTGCACAGGTGAGGGCCAACTTGACCCCACTGGTACGTTCTTTTTGAATGAGTCTTCAACCCTTTGGTAGCTTTGGCGGATAAACCCTTTGAATGTGTAGCCAAGTCTGTGTACCCGAGTCCTGCCGTCGCGCTTAGCCCTTTTTCTTCACAAAACAGTGTATTTGACCCAATGCACCCGGATCCGAAATCCTTTAGATTTCAGCGATATAACCACATCGCATCCATGCCAAAATCGCACTTCGCATGGCGCAAGACTTAACTTTACCTTTAACACTTAAACTTTAAAACTTGCGATGTGCGCTATGCAGTTGGGTCCCACCTGGCATCGCACATCGCACTTCGGCGGCTTTATCACTTACCTCCCGCGGTTATCCTTTAAACTTTGCGATTTGCGATGGCGATCGAGATCGGGCCCCACCGCGATATCACACTTTGGCGGTTATATCATTTACCCTTTGCACTTAACTTTTAAGATTTGCGATTTGCGATTGCGATCGGGTCCCACCCGCTTCACAAATTGCACTTTGGAACTTTTAACATGATCCATTTGTATTTAACTTTTAAAACTTGCGATGTGCGGTATGCGGGCAAGGTCCACGTCATCGTGTCGCGTCACCGCCATGTCATTGCCACATCGCTTCCTTGTCACTTCCACGTCATCTTGCCACATCATAGCCCGCACTTCGTATTTTGCATTTTTTGTGACTTATCGCATCGCAACTTAAACAGTTTAACTTGCAAATTCTTAACTTATAGCTGTGAAATTCGCCGATATGCGATATGTGATTTTAATCTCCGCCGTTGATCGATGCTCAGATCCAACGGTCCTTACTGCTCCCTTGCTGTGGTTTGCTGACTTTGTTTCTTTGGCCGTGCCCGTTCATTTCTTTTTATTTGTTCGTAGAATACTTGACTCGTTCACGACTCGACCCAACACATTCACGACTCTGCCTTTGCTGTTTTTCTGCATTAACTGCTTCTCTGCTGCCTCTGCTTTCGTTGATTATTTCTTTGGAAAAGATTTTGAATATTGACATCTATGTATAGTATGAAAAATTTGCAAAGAGAAAGTACACAGTCAGCTAGTGATACTGTAAATTACAGGGTTTTAACAGTGGCTCTAGCTGGGGATGGCAACTCCTTCAAGAGGTGTCAAGAACAATGTAGAGTAGGAGCTTGATTCATTGGGTTGATCCCACAACTTGTATCTTGATCTGTCAGGCAACTTAGTGACTGGAAACTAGCTGATTGTTCCTCCCGACTTTGATTGATAAAAATAGACCACATGCTTGGCCAGCCAACTTATTAGCATACTGAAATCTGAACAGAAACTACAATTGTACTTATCCACTGCAATCCATCAAGTTGAACATACTGCTGCACCTTGAAAACTTGAATGATGAAACCAGAACTAAGTTGAAACTAGAGTCTGAAACATACTAATCTGAAAATGACAAGAAATCTAAAACTAAAATTTGAAAGATGCTCAGAGTGCTGAGCTTATTTGCACACCTACCTACCCTAATCTACTGAAATGGTTGCCCTTCTAAACAATACAATAATTCCAGTGCAGCCAGTCAAGCAATTGTTCTAATATCTTTGTTCTTTCATTTCTCTTCACCATGTTCAGAGATAAACCTGACAATGGTGTTTGATAGAAATTCCTAGCCTGATCTTGTCTACATGGATTTTTGTACTTTTGAAAAACCACTGACATGCTAGAAATATGTGCTAGCTTTGTAGAGAACAATTCCTTCATATAGACAGCCACTGGATCAAGATACTCTTGATTTATTTTTGGGTATTTTGACTCAGCCAACTTAACTTCATATCCTGGCACTGCAGATGTGCTCTCCTAGTCTTCAATCAACTTGGAACATGTTTGCATGCTACCTGATGAGTGTCATGCCACTACTTCTACTGAATCAGACAATGGGGAAGACTGTCTGATCATATCCATATCATAGCAGCTTTTGAGAGCATTATGAACATAGGAAGATTGACTTTGAAACCATAAACCATCCAATGCGTCTGCTATTGGGTCATGTGGTGCTTTAGATGGTAGTGTTGGTTCTTCTGAGACCTCATGTTTTCTCTTATAACTATCAGCCAGAATGTGATCCCAATTCCCTTTTATAATCTGAAATGCATTAAAGCACAAAGGTAGAGAGTCAAACTGGATCAATCCATCATCTGTTTCAGACTCTGTGATTTCATCTCCTACTTGAATTTCAAAAGAACTCAAGCGCTGAACCCTTGGATCTAAAACAGATATTTTATCATCCCTGATTTCCTCATCTGATTGGTGAGAGAGTTCTCTTCTCCTGTGATTATCAACTAGAATATGATCCAGATTCTCTTTCACAATCTGAAATGAATTGAAACATAAGGGTAAAGACTCAAGATGTATTGGTTCCTCCTCTATTTCAGATTCTGTGATTTCGAGATGACTTAGGGGGAGAACTTTTGGATCTGAAAAAGGTTCAGGATCATCCCTCTTTTCCTCAACTGACTCATTAGAGTATTCTTCCTCCTGCCTATTAACCACCTGCTTATAATGCTCCTTTAAGAATGAGGCAAAAAGGAGAGGAACGCATTCAACACTTACTTGAAAACTTTATGTATTTTCCTCTTTACCATCTTGCTTAGTGTGCAGAGTTTGATTGTCATCTTTGCATTGTGATAACTGAGTTTGTTCTTCCCAAGAAAATAGTGTTGGCTGCTTCGAATAATTAGCCCCAACCTCAACCTTAGAGTCTTCCTCTTGATAATCATATTCGAGATGGCTACCTCTGTATGCAAGGTCATCTACCATGTGCATTGTTGCTGAGGATTTCCCTACCTCCTTCTGATTGTGGACTTCATCTTTGGCTGTGTTGTGGATAGAGTACATGAAACAATCATTTTCTGTTTTAGGGTGTCCAGGATGGGCTGCAAACTGCTTGGGTACATTGATGTTTGTCTTTTCCGGAACTAATGGAACAGGAGGTATCTGAACATCAAGTTCCTCTTCCCTGCTAATCATATGCATCATTTCATTGACTGTGTTTGTCAACATATCTAGCTTCATCTTTGAAGATATCAATCGCTCTCTTTCTATTTTATCTTTCTCTACGGCCTTTAACTTTGCCCCTCTGTTCAGTAGGTTCGCTTCCACATCAACAGCCATATTTTGCATTTCTTCAAGGGTTGCAGGGTCCCTTTCTCTTAACTGGAATGCCATCTCTGGGTCAAATGCATCTGGGTAGTGCCAGAGAGCTAATCCTGGGGGTGGCCTTATCTTAGCAGGCATCGAATAGTATACCTTATTGAACCTGGCTGAAAAATGCTGTACTGTCACCCCAGGCTGTCTTTTTAAATGGTTATACTCCTCTATGATGAGAAAAATATTTCCCATGACCACCCATCTATCTAAGAAGACTTGAGTGAATTGATGAAAATTGCTAATGCTTGCAGCTGGAAGATCTTTAAACCAATTTTTAACTTTACCTTGCGATGACAAGGCAAACATCCTAATACATACATCATCCTCTTCCACCTCATACCGATCAAGAAAATCCTCAAGATTCTGAATGTGTTTTTCAGCAGTGATCTTTGCATTTTCTCCATCAAATCTGGGTAGATTATTGATAAAATTTGTAGGGAGGTCATGGAGGATAGGAGGCAAAACCAGAGGCTTGTATCTGTCTGGGACTTTTACAGGTATAGGCAGTACAACAGGAGGCTTATAACCATTTGGGAATTTAGCAAGAGCAGGAGATATAGCATGAGGCTCATGAAACCTGTCAATGATCAATGTAAACCTCAGTAGTGTACTCTTGATCAGGTTTAAAGTAGTGTGGAATATAGTTACAGATAAAAACAACAATTTCTTGAATCCAATTTGGCTTGAATACTTTCTCTTTGTAGGTTGACTGGTCATGTTGTAGGTCCTTCCTCCATTGGAGTCTTTGAATAGAATTGATCTGAATTGGAGTCGCTAGGTGGATCATTTCAACTTTCTTGTGTCTGGCTTGTTGTCCACCATCAACAACCAGATACCAATCTTGGAAAATACTCAAATCATACAATGTTGACTGGGGTTTCTGAGTTCTGATGAAATATTAAGCTTTTTCCATAACTCAGACCCCAGTGGAGTCGCCATTATGTTATCACTCCGTAATTTGTAAGACTGGCAAGAACAAACGATAGAGGACAACATCAAACCACTTTGAAGTCCAGGACCTAGCCTTCCTAAACTCAGAGAGGGCTCTCTCTATTTTATGATTTAACGTGATAATTCCAACTGCTGATATTAGGCTAGTCATAGAAATTATGAGGGTTGTTTGTTTTGATTGATTGGGTGGTTGGACAAATAGAGCTGTGAAACTAATCCATTGGGCTATGGAGTCATAAAAGGCTGAATGGTGCATCAACTTTTCAAGGGCATTCACAGGGCAAGCTAACTATGCAGACTGGATCTTACTGGCAGTGTGAATATGAGATGGGAGAAAGTAGTGGGGTTCAGAAATAGCTAAAGAGCAGTTAAGAATTCTTTAACTAAACTTCAGAGGAAAACATTAAGATAACAAACACAGACAGAATTAAGGTGCTCTCAGCAAATCTTAATCTAAATTTTCTGTTTTGAAATCAAATAGATTGATGCACAGCATGAAAAGACAGAGGAAAAACATCATCATTAACATAACTCAAGAATCCTGTGAACGGTCTCTTATTATTGATGCCCAACTCAAACAGTTACAATGTTCCAATACTTCTTACAATGCAAGTTTCAGCAGGGTCCAATTTTCCAACCCCTGATACTGCTAAGGCATGGAATATTTATCTAAAGACTAAGTCGGTTGCCCTACCTTACTCGACAACCTTTCATTGATTACAATTTAGCAGATAATGGACAAGTGTGAGCATGCAAGCCCTGATCAGAAATCTCTGACAGAAAACACCGCCTGTAGAATTATTGTTGGGCAGCTCTTCATGGATCCAAATGCTTTGATGGCTCTTCGAAAGATCAAACAATAAGCTTGGAGGTGTCTGTGATGGTCACGAAGAGGTAACCAATGGTGGCTCTGACATCTGGCCCGCTTTTAAGAAAACTAGCGTTTTGTAATTAAATCTGGTGCAGTGCTAGCCACTTTTCATTGATGGGTGACGATGCTGATGTGTTCTACTGCCTTTTCTGCTTCTGCTGGTATACCATAATAGTTCTGCATGAACGCCCTTTGCTCGACTCAACCTCCTTTGCTTGCACACCTTGTCGGGGCTTA
Source organism: Pinus albicaulis (assembly GCA_034641835.2). NCBI lineage: Eukaryota > Viridiplantae > Streptophyta > Pinopsida > Pinales > Pinaceae > Pinus > Pinus albicaulis. Next base: position 1,313,711,106 of record CM076581.1, on the reverse strand, counting down.
TTCTATTACAAGTCCTTCTGTCGTGTTTTGCCTTATTTCTTCATAAGATGGCGCACAAACCTCATAGGCCTGGACGTGGAGGGATGGCGGTTGGCAGATGTGGACGGATGATGGAGGACGTGGCATGACGACATTGGCAATAGTCACAGGGCGACAACGATTTGGAGGACGGCGGAAACAACTTTTCAGAGGGGGCCTCAAGTGGTAAGCGGTAATAGAAAAGGGGGGTGCGAAATTGTGAGGGTGTGACACATGGAGGAGTGGGCGGTAATGGATACCGCCCATTTCAAACCCCCCCCCCCCTCCCCTCCCCTCATGATAAAATTCAAATGCTGTGGGGAAGCCAAAACTAGATAAGGGCTATTGGATGTGGGGAAGAGAAGCGGAGGAGGCAAAAAAGTGGAGGGTGGTTAGAGGCAGAATGACGTGGCGCATAGGTGGGGGCCGGCTTGATCCCACTGGTACTTTCTTTTTGAATGAGTCTTCAACCCTCTAGTAGCTTTGGCGGATAAACCCTTTGAATGTGTAACAGAGTCCTGTTGTCGTGCTTAGCCCTTTTTCTTCACAAAACAACGTATTTGACCCAATGCACCTGTATTTGAAATCCTTTAGATTTCAGCGATATAACCACATCGCATCCATGCCAAAATCACACTTCGCATGGCACAAGACTTAACTTTACCTTTAACACTTAAACTTTAAAACTTGCGATGTGCGCTATGCGGTTGGGTCCCACCTGGCATCGCATATCGCACTTTAGCGGCTTTATCACTTACATCCCGCGGTTATCCTTTAAACTTTGCGATCGGGCCCCACCGCATCGCATATCACACTTCGGCGGTTATATCATTTACCCTTTGCACTTAAATTTTAAGATTTGCGATTTGCGATTGCGATCGGGTCCCACTCGCTTCACAAATTGCACTTCGGAACTTTTAACATGATCCCTTTGTATTTAACTTTTAAAACTTGCGATGCGCGATATGCGGGCCAGGTCCACGTCAACGTGCCGCGTCACCGCCACGTCATTGCCACGTCGCTTCCACGTCATCTTGCCACGTCATAGCCTGCACTTCGCATTTTGCATTTTTTGTGACTTATCGCATCGCAACTTAAACAGTTTAACTTCCGACTTCTTAACTTATAACTATGAAACTTGCCGATATGCGATATGCGATTTTAATCTCCAGCGTTGATCGATGCTCAGATCCAACGGTCTTTACTGCTCCCTTGCTGTGGTTTGCCAACTTTGTTTCTTTGGCGGTGCCCGTTCGTTTCTTTCTATTTGTTCGTAGAATAATTGACTCGTTCACGACTCGACCCAACACGTTCACGACTTTGCCTTTGATGTTTTTCTGCCTTAACTTCTTCTCTGCTGCCTTTGCTTCTGTTGATTCTTTCTTTGGAAAATATTTTGAATATTGACATCTATGTACAGTATGAAAAATTTGCAAAGAGAAAGTACACAGGCACCTGGTGATACTGTAAATTACAGGGTTCTAACATTGTGTTTGGGCTAGAATCTTTAAGATGAATGGGCACTTTGCTATACTTGAACATGACCTTATATCCCTTGTCCTCGATCATTGAGATTGAGAGCAAGTTCTTCTTTGGTCATGGTACAAACAACACATCCTTGGCTTCCAACTTCCCTCCCGATTGTAGTTGGGAATTTTGTAATGAGGGTCCAGAAGAGGATATCTTGTCCTCTATATAGAAGACTCCTTTCCCAGTAAACTTCCTTCCTTTGTTTCTCTTTTTTCCCCTCATTTTTTGCCTTAAAATTTTGTGGAGCTGAAGGCATCTCCCTAAGAATTGGTCATTGATCAATAGGAAGATTCAAAGGGCTAATGGGTTTGATAAGTGTTTGAGAAGCTAAAAAAATTGTAGCTTTACTAGAGAATTTGAATGCAATACGATGAATGGGCACCACCTCCAACATTGAAGTAAGCCCTTTCTAACTTGGTTGCACTACTTTCTTCAAACCCTTGATTTGACTAGGGCTCAACTAGCTACCCAATTCATCTCATTTGATGACCATCTTCAACATGTTTTGCGCTATGTCCAATCACTCATTTCCTTCTGAAAGACTTCAATTCTCTTCTCTCTGACTGCTCGCATACATCATCACATTATTGGCCAGACCATCCTTTCTTTCCCTTGAGCAAAGGGGGCTCAATAGAGTTTTGTCTTCATTTGCTTTTGGAGAATTTCATCATCTTTTGTCTTCTGCCAAATGTCCATATGCATGACATTGAGCATAATGAAAGTGAACCTTTACAATGTCAAGGGTCTAGACATAGTGCCATTTACCAATATAAATCTCAATAAATTCCATAAGGTCCTCTCGAAGAACCATATCTACCAGAATCCTAGCAATGGATTGCAAGGAATTCCTCAAGCTACCATCATTCAAATCCACAGAAGATCCCAAACAATTTCTAGTTTTTTTCAATAATCTAGGACCAAAAATCCAAGGACAATCTTGGCAACTTGACCCAAATGCACTGAAGCAATTTGATTCCCTTTTTAGATCGAAGCATAGGGACCACCTCTTTAAAGTCAAAGTAGAATATCCCCAATACCATCTCTTCTAAAGAATCTTGCATGCATCCTCCATCAATAAAAAGGAAAAGGCTAACCAACCTCGAAATAGAGAATGAAGTCTAGGAATATGCCATAAGAATGGACCCCATACCTTTTCTAACAATTAACCCATGATTTCTTATAGCATAGATGTCCACAGGCCCACAATATAAGAGTTTTTGCTTCCATTTCTAGAACTTAATCCAGACGGATATCTTCTTCAAAGAATGAGTTTACTCTCCCCTTTTGAGCTTCACACTCATTTTTCTTCTCTGCTACTAATGCATTCACTGCTTTTGAAATTTTTACCTCCCCGAAGTCCAAGAATTCCCCTCTCTAGATACCTTTCCATGAATCCTCCTTCAAGAAAGGGACAAGAATACCCTCTAGAAAGCTACTGAAAACCCAAGCTGTTGATGCTTCTTGTGACCTTATTTTTGTAAATCCTAAATTGCCATCCAAGAAGCTTGTATCAATCGGATTATGCAATACCTTTGGGTGGTAGGACGTTAAATTTAGAGTAGAAGACTCATGTCCTATGAAACACTTTGACAAATTCCTGACTTCATTGATCTTATAGGATCCAATGGTTTAGGACTTTGGGCCTGTTATCGCAAAATCTAGCAGGCCTAGTGCAAAGCCCCACTAGGAAACCTAGGTCTTATGGCAACACGATATTATCTACCACTGTCAACTCAATGGCTTCTCTCCAGCCATTTAATGGTGAATGTAATCCCACAAGGGAGGCTTCACTATGTTGGAAAATCAGAAAGGCAAAAGATTTTCTTATGTTGATAATTACTTGTGATATTCTTATGTTCTTATTAACTTTCTTCTGTTCTTCTTTTATCTTTGTTTCATCAAGCAATTATCAAAAACAAAATATGAAGATCAGGGACACCAGATGCAAGCGAACAGCTAGGGCAAAACCCCTATATAGGGGAAAACCCAGTCAAGAATTCTTCCTTTAGTAGATTCATATGACAGTGAGACAACCAAGAGCCTAGACCAACAAATGATCTGAATTTACGCAGGAACACAACAGAATACACATATAACTAGAAATACAAAGATGCAGCGGAAATAACACTTCATTTCATTAATATCAAAGAACTAAAATTTGTTTACAGACAGAATGGAAATAAACTAACTAGGCGCTGGTAGCTTATCTCTGAGAAGAGATGTGGTGGCTATAGGCCTCTGAACTATGTTACAATGAGGCTCGAGGGCCTATTTATTATTGAGAAACAATGGAAAACCCTAAACATCCAAAAACCTAACCCTAGGAGATGAAGCGCCAAAATTATGGGCCCCGTTTGAGTAAATTGGTACATCAACTTTTCGGGGACGTAACTTTGGCATACGATCTCTGTTTTACGCGCACGATACCTCGTTAGAGATATCTATTTGAGGAATACAACTTTTGATGTGAGCAACATCGAAGGAACTTCCATGTTCCATGTTGCTCCTAGTTTTCCCAAAAAACGTCGTTTAGGGCCTCAAAACGGCTCTGGAAGTTCAAGACCCGAAAAACTACTAAAAATAGTAAACTGTGCTACAATTAAGGGAACTGAAAAACTGAAAGAAACAATGGTGGGGCCCCAAGTGGAATAGGCGGGTGGCCACCAATATCCACCTGGATCATTCCTCCCCCCTTAAGAAGCAATGGTCCCCATTGCATTGAGTTCCTCCATGAGATGAGGAAACTTTTGCTAAACTTGGTCCTTGGTGAACCACTTGCCTTGGTGTAGGATTTGGCCAACTTTGACAACCCGATACAATTGGATCTTCTGTCGGCGAGTGTTCTTGATTTGCATGTCCATGATACGATCCGTGGTGGCTTGTTCCATGCAATCTGGGTTTAATTCTGTTGGTGTGAGTTGTTCTGCAATGTCGGAGGTGCCCAATAGAGGTGGGAAGTAGGGTTGAAGGCGGTCCACATTGAACACTCGGTGCAGACCAAGGAATGGTGGAACATTGAGCTCGAAGGCATTGGCCCCTACTGTGAAATTTTCGGATTTGAAAATTATTACTGCAGTGATTGATTTATTTCGCTTACTTATCAGATAAGTTATTTACAGATGCTTCAGTAAATTTTGAAATAAACATAGCTGTAGTACTTCACTCTAATCAAAAGCATAAGAACAAAAATAAAACATATAGCACAATAGAAACAACCATATGAACACAGTTATTTTTGGACAATTGTCTCCGGAAAAACCCAATGTGGGAAAACTGGTGCATCAGATCAGGGTTTGTATTTATCTTCAACAATGAAAAGGTCTTTTACAGTAGTCTTGGTGAGCAAAATAAAATAGCATTCACCTAGTATGAATTTTCCGGACACTCCAGAAGTATTCCCGACACATGAGATGTCCTCCTACACCTTTTGCGTTATCTCGCGTAGCTTCTCTGCGCAGTCCCTTCTTGGATTGTGAAATTCTGCATGGAGGGCTTGATGCTGCTGCTCAACACTGCCTTCCCTTCACCCTTCTGCCTTCTGCTTCTCTGTCCGCTGACTTCTCCCTCCTCTTTCTTCCTCTGCAATCCCGCCTCTACAAACTCACCCACTGAAATCGAATTCTGTTACTTCAGAATCGATTTCCTTTGGGTACTGAGAATGTCCCCAACTTAATTTCCAAATGACCCTCAAGCCTCTTCTTATAATCTTCTCGCTGATGAATCAACGACCAAGATTACATCTTTAATCAATGTCTCAGATTAAAAGATGACTTGATCTCTGTTTTCTAGCAGATTCACACTTTGCTTTATTAATACCCTTTAATTATTTAATTTCCCTAAGTTTAGACTTAGGGTCCACATTAAAATAATTAATTATTTTAATAAAGCAAGATCAGAGTGGAATTTCCACAAACGATTTCCGGGTTCTCTAGATAACTATTGTTCAAGCCTCTCCACCAAATTTGAGACTTGGAACACTTCCTGATGCTATAAAATCAACTCCCTCTTACCAAGGAAAGTGGTCAAGCAAGGTACCTATTGTACTGCTCCGATTCTAGGACATCTGTTGCGCTGTTGATGTCCTGGCTGCTGCCCCTCGTCTCTGCGCTGCTGCCCTCTGTATTGCTGCCTGTGACACTATCTCTGCCACTGCCTCATCCGTACTGCAACTCCCTCTGACTCTGTAGACAACCCGTTCCTCTAATGGAAGGGGTTCTCGACCATCCCCATCTTCTCTCTGAAGTAAGTGAACTTAATCTTACTCAGAGCCTTAGTGAGGATATCTGCCACTCATTCCCCTGTAGGAGTGTACCTCAACTGCACTGCTCCCCGTTGGACATAGTCCCTGATGAAGTGGCACTGAATGTCAATGTGTTTCGATCGGTCATGAAACATAGGATTCTCAGAGAGCTTGATGCAACTCTGATTATCACACATAATCCTAGTCGGTTCCATCCTCTTCTTGAGTAGGTTAAAGAGTAATTTACAAAGCCATATGGCCTCGCACGAAGCTATGTTTGTTGCCACATACTCTGCCTCAGCTGAACTTAGTGCGACGGACTTCTGTTTCCTACTGCACCAGGAGGTCATTCCTGATCCGAGACTGAAACAGAACCCACTGGTACTTTTCCGATCCACTGTGCTTCCAGCCCAATCTGCATCTGTAAACCCACTCAACTGGACCTCATTGCCCTTGGTGTACTTCAATCCATACTCGACTGTCCCCTTTAGATATCTGAGAACATGTTTGGCTGCTGCCGAGTGAGCCCTCCTTGGTTCCACCATGAACTGACTAAGGGTAGTCATTCCTGATTCGAGACTGAAACAGTACCCACTGGTACTTTTCCGATCCACTATGCTTCCAGCCCAATCTACATCTGTAAACCCACTCAACTAGACCTCATTTCCCTTGGTGTACTTCAATCCATACTCGACTGTCCCCTTCAAATATCTGAGAACATGTTTGGCTGCTGCCCAGTGAGCCCTCGTTGGTTCCACCATGAACTGACTAAGGGTATTCACTGCATAACAGATGTCTGGTCTAGTATTGACTAGATACATCAATGATCCGATGAGCTGCCTATACAAGGTGGGATCAACCTCATCATCGTTTGTTGTGTCTATCTTCTTCCAGTTTGTAATCATTGGTGTGGCCATGGGTCTACAGTCTTCCATCTGAAATCTCTTCAGGATTTCTGTATTGTATCTTCCTTGCCCCGGGAAGATTTCTCCCTTCTGCTGCTAGATCTCCAAACCGAGAAAATAGTGCATTTGCCCCAGATCCTTCATGTCGAATTCAGTAGCAGTCCTTAATGAGCTTAGATGATCCAGTAAGAAACAGGTAATCTACATATAATATCAAGATTAACGGCTCATTCCCTACTCTCAAGTAGTAGAGATTGGGATTTGCGTCACTCTTGACGAAACCCATCTTCTGCAAATAGCTATCAATTCGCCCATACCATGCTCTGGGGGCTTGTTTTAGACCATACAAGGCTTTCTTAAGCCTGCAACCATGAGTCTTCTGCTCACGTGTCTCAAAGCCCTCTAGCTGTTCTATGTACACTTCCTCCTCTATCACCCCATTCAAAAACGTTGTCTTGACATCCATCTGGTGAATCTCCCGTCCCATCTGCGTTGCTAGAGAGATGACGGATCTGATAGAAGTTTAGCGAGCTACAGGGGCGAAGGTTTCCTCATAATCGATCCCTTCCTTTTGTGCGTACCCCTTAGCCACAAATCTGGCCTTGAACTTCTCTATGTTGGCGTCTGCAACATACTTGATCTTGTAGATCCATCTTGATCCTACAACTTATCTGTCCTGTGGTCTAGGGACTACTTCCCAGACATCGTTTGTCATGATGGAGCTATACTCCTCCACCATGGCATCCACCCACACCTGATGCTGATCTGCCACCCGAAAGCTAGAGGGTTCTCCAACCTAAGCTACTAGGGCTTGGTATCTGTCAGGTTGCCTCCATACCCTCTTCCCGTCTCTAGGGGCTCCAACAAATTCTTCTGCATCCTTTAGAATTTGTTGGAGTTCTTTGCTCGGTCTTCTACTAGTGGTGGGCGATCTTACCTGCTCTGCCGCTTGCTCTTCTTTGGAGGAAGTCTCCTCAGAATCCTTGTGCCGTGGAGAGGCACTTGACCCATCCTTTGTAGGCCGTTGAGGCTGTACTAGTGGATCCTCCTCAATCTGCGTATCTGTAGCCATTTCCCGGGATTTCCTGAAGGTTCTCTCATCCATGAATTTCATGTCCCGCCTTACTATGATCTTCCTGTTTTCTGGAATATAGATGCGATATGCCTTCGCATTTTCACTATAGCCCACAAGATAACCCTTTTCTGCAGTCTGATCCAACTTCTTCCTCTTCTCATCTGGAACGTGGCAATACACCATGCTGCGAAATATCCTAATATGGCTCACCTCCTGCTTGCTGCCTGTGAACACACTCTCAGGAGTTACCTTCCCCAATGCTCTATGGGGTACTCTGTTCTGCACATACACAGCTGTATTGCAGGCTTTTGCCCACAAAAATTTGGGCATATCTTGGTCATATAGCATTCCTTGCAGCTTCTATAATGGTCCGATTCTTCCTTTCTGCAACTCCATTCTGCTCTGGATTGTATGGAGCTGATGCCTTCCTTTGCGCAGAAACTGGTGAGGTCTTTATCGTATACTCTCTACCATTATCTGACCGCAACTTCTTGATCTTCTTTCCTATTGAATTTCTACCTACGCTTTGAATTCTTTGAAACATTCAAAGACTTCATTTTGGTTTTGAGAAAGTAGATCCAAGTCTTTCTGGAATGATCATCAATAAAGGTAGCAAAATACTTTGCACCACTGAGAGCGGTTGTGGACATTGGACCACAAATATCTGAGTGTATCAACTCCAATACACTCTTGGCCTTGCTGTTGCTTCTTGGAAATGCTGCTTTAGCATACTTCTCTAGTTCGCATCCCCTGCAAACTTCATCTCTCCTTGTGCTGAGTTCTGGAGCTCCTATGACAGTCTTCTTGAGAATCTTCAAGGCTCCATGATGTAGATGCCCCATCCTTCTGTGCCATAATTCATTCAGTTCTCTTTCTTTCGTACTGCCAATCAGAGCTATTGGGGATTCATGCTGGAGCTTATATAGTTTATGGCTTCTCACTCTGATTTGTTCCTTCTTGTTCCAGCTAGGATGTTTGACATAAACTTTGTTTCCAATAAAGTATACGTCATAACCCTTGTTCTGGAGTTGAGACACTGAGAGCAAATTCATCCCAACCCTGGTACATGCAGAATGTTTGTGGCCCGAATCTTGTTGCTAGCTTCTGTCTGAAATATTATGGTACCTCTTCCAATGGGGGTACACTTGGCCTTGTTTCCCATAGTAATCTGGAAATTCATCTGTTCTTTTTGGTAGCTCGAAAAACATTCTCGAACTCCCGTCATATGAGCAGATGCTCCACTGTCAATATACCAAACACATGGAGGAGCCGTGCTTGACACACAAGCAAGATCCTCCTCTAGTCTGGATGCCAACACAGTCATGTCATGTTCCCTCTGCGTTTCTAAGTGTTCTGGAGGACTGCGTGAGTCCTTCTGACTGCGTGAACCCTTCCGAATGTCGGATCTTGGGTCCATAGTAGATCCTCCCTTTCTGTCTTTAGCCTTTTGCTCTGATATCATGTGAAATTTTTAGATCTGAAAATTATTTCTGCAGTGATTGATTTATTTCACCTACTTATTAGATAAGTTATTTACAGATGCTTCAGTAAATTTTGAAATAAACACAGTTGCAGTACTTCACTCTAATCAAAAGCATAAGAACAAAAATAACACATATAACACAATAGAAACAACCATATGAACACAGTTATTTTTGAACAATTGTCCCCGGAAAAACCCAATGTGGGAAAACCGGTGCAACAGATGAGGGTTTGTATTTATCTTCAGCAATGAAAAGATCTTTTACATAAGTCTTGGTGAGCAAAATAAAATAGCATACACTTGGTATGAATTTTCCGGACACTCCGGAAGTATTCCCGACACACGGGATGCCCTCCTACATCCTCCGCGTCATCCTGCGTAGCTTCTTTGCGCAGTCCCTTCCTGGACTGTGAAATTCTGCATGGAGGGCTTGATGCTGCTGCTTAGCACTGCCATCCCTTCACCCTTCTGCCTTCTGCTTCTTTGTCTGTTGACTTCTCGCTCCTCTTTCTTCCTCTGCAATCCCGCCTCTACAAACTCACCCACTGAAATCAAATTCTCTTACTTCAGAATCGATTTCCTTCGGGTACTTAGAATGTCCCCGTCTTAATTTCCAAATGACCCTCAAGCCTCTTCTTATAATCTTCTCGCTGATGAATAAATGACCAATATTACATCTTTAATCAATGACTCAGATTAAAAGATGACTTGATCTCCGTTTTCTAGAAGATTCACACTGTGCTTTATTCATAACTTTTAATTATTTAATTTCCCTAAGTTTAGACTTAGGGTCCACATTAAAATAATTATTTTAATAAGGCAAGATCCGAGTGGAATTTCCACAAACGATTTCCGGGTTCTCTGGATAACTGCTGTCCAAGCCTCTTCACCAAATTTGAGACTTGGAACACTTCTCGATGCTATAAAATCAACACCTACAACCTTGTTGATGGTGTACGACCCATATCGAAGCGGGCGAAGCTTGCGGTGGGGTTAGGCGAGGTGCTCCTTCTGCAAATGTAGCCACATTTTGTTGCCCACCTAGAAGTTGTGTGGCACCCGATGTTGATCATGTCGTTGCTTGTACTTAGCATTGGCTCTGTCATGAACCTGTTGGCAAATGTGCTGAATGCGCTCAATGAAGTTGTTCGCTTTGTCAACGTCAGACTGGACATGAGCCGAATTGGCTTGAGTAGCTGCAAATGGCATGGCTACGTCAATGGGACATAGTGGCTGGAATCTCAAGTCCACCTGAAAGGGGCTGTGGCCGGTTGAGCTATGGTGAGCCTGGTTATAGCTGTGTTGTACATAGGGAAGGCTCTCATCCCATGTGCATGGATGCATTTAATTGTACATGTGCAGAATGTGTACGATCATCCTGTTGACGACCTTTGTCTGGCCATCAGTTTGGGGATGGAAAGTTGTGGACTTGGTGAGCTTGGTGTTCAGCATTGACCAGAGGCTGGACCAAAATGTGCTGAGGAACCTGCTATCCCGATCTGAGATGATAGACTGTGGGATCCCAAAGTGCACCCATACTCGTTCAAAGAAGAGTTTAGCAGTGGCTTCTACTGTGATATTCTTCTTGCAGGCCGATAATGGCCATCTTCGAGAATCTGTCGACGACCACGAAAACACAGTTGTTTCCATGCTTAGTAGAAGGAAGGCTTGACATGTAATCCATGGAGATGGATTCCCAAGGTCGACTATGGGTAGGTAGCGGTGTATAAAGGCTTTGCTTCTTGATGGTTGGTTTGGCAATGGCACAACCAGTGCAGGAAATGATGTACTTCCCGACATCCTGTCCAAGGTTTGGCCAATAGAAATACTTCTGTAGTACTGCCATTGTTTTCTCGACCCCGGAATGCCCAGCGACCTGATTGTAGTGCGCTTCCCAAATCATCTTGGCACGCTCGCTTGAAGGAACACAAAGGTGTCCGAGGTGACATAGCAGTGCATCCTGGAGGTGAAAATTTGGAACTCGCGTACCCTCCAAGAGTGGCTTGTATGTGTGGCTGAATTCCAAATCGTTCTTGTAGAGAAGCGGCCAATCAGAAGTCTCGTGCCCACAAGAGTTGGGAACGGTGGTTAGCGCCACGATCGGTGGTCCACTGAGGCAGTCTGCAACATTATTGGTGCTGCCCTTCTTGTACTTGATGTTCAAATGAAATTGTTGTAGATATGTGGACCACTTCTGATGGCGATCATTTTGCAACTTCTCTTGTGTTTGTATGAACTGCAGGGGTCGATGGTCTGTGTGGATGACCGTTTCCTTCCCCAAAATGTAATGCTTCCATTGTCGGCAAGCCTGCACAATGGAATACATTTATTTGTCATAAGTGGGATACTTGCGGATTGTGTCGGACAGTGTCTCACTGTGATATGCCACTGGATGCCCCTGTTGAGTAAGAACCGCTCCAACAACATAGTTAGAGGCATCTGTCTCGATCTCAATGGTTGTTGCAAGTCTGGTAATGTGAGCACTGGGGCAGAGCAGAGGTGATGTTTCAATTCTTCGAACGACTTCTGTTGAGATTCCGACGAAAATAATTTTTCTTTCGCGCCTCCCTTGGTGACTTGACACAAGGGCCAAGTGATATGAGAGAATCCCAACATGAACTTGCTGTAGAAATTAGCAACCCAGAAAGCTGCGAAGCTCTGTTAGAGTGGTTGGGGCTGGCCAATCCCAAATGACTTGGATCTTGGTTGGATCCACATGCACCCCCTGCTCATCAATAATATATCTCGGATACTGAACCTGGGTCATGCCAAAAGTGCACTTCTCCAAATTGGCACACAACTTGTGTTGCCACAATGTTTGGAGGACCTGTCGGATGTGGTGGAGGTGCTCTTCCCAAGTCTGGTTGAAGATCAGGATGTCATCCAAGTACACTTTTACAAATTAGTTGGTGAATGGCCGCAAGATGTCGTCCATCAGCCTCATGAAGGTTGCGGGAGCCTTCGTCAATCGGAAAGGCATGACTAGCCATTCGAAAAGACCCTCTTTGGCTTTGAAGGCAATCTTCCACACATCGGAGGGTTCGATTGGTACCTGGTGATACCCAGACTTCAAGTTGATCTTGCTGAAATATTTCGCCCCTTTGAGTTGGTCCAGAAGGTCATCAATCTGTGGGATCGGGTACCTATTCTGGACAATGATCTTGTTCAGCGCTCGATAGTTAATTCAGAGTCTCCAAGTCCCATCCTTCTTCTGCACCAACACAATCGGGGCTCCCACAGGGCGATGAACTCGGGCAGATGTGACCTTTCTGCAACAGCTCCTGAATCTGCCTTTTGATTTCATCGTTCTCCATAACAGAGCGCCGATATATCGGTCCATTGGGTAGCGATGCACCTGGGGTCAGATCGATGGGGTGCTTGACTTGACAGTGCAGAGACACCCCTGCGGGTGAAGTGAAGATGTCCCCGTACTCCTCCACAACCTTGTCCATTTGTTGTGGTTGTGCGGAGGAGCCCTGTCTGGAGGTCATGGTCACCGTCTTCTTCTTGCCCTGAGGGCGGATCATTAGGAAAACAAATTTCCCGGTTTTGGAAATGAACTTATTGCATTGTTTTGCAGTAACCAAAGAGATAACGACAGGCAGTGGTACCTCTAGTATCCTGTACAACTTATTGCCCAAAGTAACAATAACAACGCGAGGCCGAGACTCATACACAACATGTCGCTTCCACAAGTATGGTTGGCCTAATAATACATCACAAACATTAAGAGGAGCAATGTCACACAATACCTCATCCGTGAAGGACTTGATGCTGTAGGGAATGCGACACTGCTGGCTGACGTGGAGATCTCGTCCTTGGTGAAGCCACCCTATGGTGTACGACTGTGGGTGTGCTATGGTCGGCAAGCCCAATCGCTTCACGACCTCTGCTGAAATGAGGTTCTTTTGGCTCCCACTGTCGACAATGAATTGTAGCAGGGAACCCTTTACCCACATCTGGGAGGGGAAAAGATGCTCCTCCTCCTCTAGATCTTCCGGTTCCTCCTTTTGGATCTTCGTGGTGGCAACAGTAGCGTCGGGCTTCGCATCGATAATCTGCTTCCCTTTGTCATTCCCCTTGTCGGGTGGTGATTCAGAGTCGAAGAATGCATCTCATTCAGAAGCCTTCATCTCAGCCACCAGTGACTGCTTGGCCAGACACTCACTTGTGTTGTGAGTGGAGCTCTTATGGAACTCACACCACTTTCCCATGTCCTTCTTCAGCTTCGCGGTGTTGTTCTTTGCTTGCAGCTTTGGCAGGTTGTCTTGGGCCGCCATGCCTTGGCTTTGTCCTTTGTTCTGTGGTTTGGGGGCACCTTTCACTTGCTTTTGATTCGCAGATCCAAAGTCTTGCTTCTTCTGTTTGAATTTCTGCTCAATCTTGGCAACATACCGGTATGCCGTACCAAGCGAGGAGATGTCGATGAACGCCATTTCCTCCTGAATGTATCTATGCAGACAACTGTGGTACTTCAGCACCAAATGTTTTACCGAATCTTTGATACCCAACTTTGTGCGCAGGGTATGGAACAGATTCGTCAGCTCATGCACATCTTAATCCCTTTGCTACCGCAACATAGTCCATTTATGTACTTCTCCTCATAGCTTCTCACGGGAAAATATTGTTCCTTGATGGCGTCTTGGAAAGAATTCCAAGTGGGTATGATCGAGAACAGAGAGGGTTCCCCCTCGTCCTTTTTCTCACAGTAGGTTTCTCGTCAGTCCTTGACATGGGGGGCAACTTTGAGGAGTGCAAAAATAATCTTCTCCCAATCGAAAAAGTCACGAACCGAGAAATATCCTTCTAATAGATTCAACCATCTATCCACGGCGTTTGCATCTATTTGGCCATCAAATATGAGAATGTCAAAGTTTACTTGTACCTTAAAAGGAGTTGCGCCTCAAGAGTGGCTGCTGGATGCATATGCGCCGCTAGTGGGCAGTCGTTGAAGGATCTGGGAAAAGTTATCCATCATCGTGTTCCTTTGTTTTTTGAGGGCCTCATCGAGCAATATTTTGATAGGATCTTCTGCTCCCTCGTCTTTCTTTTCGTCCCCCATGGGTAGCCATCGGGGTTTGTGAGGCTGATCTTGCAAAGGTTCAAACAAATCAAGCCCTAACTCCTTATACCCCGACCTCGTTGGGGACATGCAAAGAAGGATCGACAAAGAGCAAATCGCTATAATGCCAGTGATCCGGATTTATGCAGGAACGCAACAAAATACACATATAACCAGAGATACAAAGATGCAGCGGGAATAACACTTCATTTCATTAATATCAAAGAACTGAAATTTGTTTACAGACAGAATGGAAATGAACTAGCTAGGGCGCTAGTAGCTTATCTCTAAGAAGAGATGTGGCGGCTACAGGGCTCTGAACTATGTTACAATGAGGCTCGAGGGCCTATTTATTATTGAGAAACAATGGAAAAGCCTAAACATGAAAAAACCTAACCCTAGGAGGTGAAACACCAAAACTATGGGCCCCATTTGGGTAAATTGGTACATCAACTTTCCGGGGACGTAACGTTGGCATACGATCTCCGTTTGACGTACACAATACCTCGTTAGAAATATCTATCCGAGGACTACAGCTTTTGATGTGAGCAACATCGAAGAAACTTCCATGTTGCTCCTTGTTTTCCGAAAAAATGTCGTTTAGAGCCTCAAAACGGCTCCGGAAGTTTAGGACCCGAAAAATTGCTAAAAGTAGTAAACAGTGCTACAATTAAGAACTGAAAAAATGAAAGAAACAATGGTGGGGCCCCAAGTGGAATAGGCGGGTGGCCACCAATATCCACCTGGATCAACAAACCTTCCTCCTCCATCAAGCCCGCCATGTAGAAAATTCTGTTTCCCACCCCGGTTTTCAGTTTTCACCTTATTACTCCAAAATAATTAAATGCCCTTTCCCATATCCATACATTTAATAAACTGGAAAATAAATTTGCTGAAAACACAAATTCTGGAAATTTTTCAGAATGCTGAAAATGCAGAAATAAAATAACAACAGTAACAAACAGTCATTCAACACATCATAACTCAGTATTTTTGGTCAAGGTGACCCTGGAAAAACCCCCTACAACTCTTGGGGAAAACCAGTTTGAGAGCTCCTTCTTATTTCCGGACGTTGCTTATGCTGATAGAAATATTCAAGAAATAAATAATCAGCACGCGTAATTTACAACTTATCTCTTTCCGTGCTTAACCACCGCCGTGAAAACGCACAAACAACAAACAAAACAACAATAAATGTCACTTCCATTTCGATTTGCGTGCCTAGAACCGCAATAAATGCAAACAGACGATCAACTTGAAATCAGGCTAAAACAACAATAAATGCCGCGTACGAACCTCGAAATTGTGTCAAAAATGTCGTTGTAACCGTGCCGTACGGCATGCCCCTAGTCGCCCTTTCGATTTCTCGTGCTGGGCCCATCACAGACGGGCCGTCGGCTAAAAAATGAAAGAGACAATGGTGGGGGGCCAAGTGGAATAGGTGGGTGGCCACCAATATCCACCTGGATCAGAAGGAGAGAAGAAAAAACAAGGTTATGTTATTTGAATGATACTACAACCTATAATAGTCTCGAGTAATCACTTGGAGCCTCCATATCCAGTGATTTCTACTTTAACTCCTCCCGTGAACAACTCAATCACATTTATTTGATAAAGAAAGGGAAGAACTTCCAAGTAACATAAAATAACCCTCACAAGGAGAAAGGGACACTTTACATACACTCACTCATTCTCTATGTCATAACAACAATGTTCTTTCCAATGGTATATGGATATAATTACTTTTCATGGTTTCCATTCCTTTCTTTCCTATTTGTTTTATATATTGCAATGGTATTTGTGTTATTGGACTAACACTCTCATCAATTCCTTTTATTTAGTGTAGTAGCCTTACACTATAAAAAATGTTTTTTCTCACCTGAGTAGAAGAAAAAATAAACCACTAACCGCCTTCCTAAAAAAAAAACCCATTTATTGATACTTTTAGTGTATTTCCCTCCTATAATAATCCCACCATATATCTATGCAAGGAATCAAATTCCCTTCTATACCACACAGTTCCTTAGGCTATCTCCATTCACTCCATGGATTCAACAAAGAATGGATAAGAAAATATGTATTAGTATTTTTGTCCTACAATAATTCCAACCATCTATCTCTATTAGCCTTATAGTCTAAAAAACCCCAAGGAGTGGGATCCCCTTCTCTAGCACATTTACTTAGGTTATCTCCATTCCCTCTATGGATTCAACATAGATTAGCTAAGAAATTTCCATCTCCTTTCAATCTCCTTTATCTTCATTAAGATAATGGACCCATGCTAAGGGCACAATTAGCTCCAAAATGACAAACAAAAATAATTGTAGTACCCTCATCCTTCATTCAAGGAAAGGAAAAATGGATACAATGGTTTCCTAGTTGATTTGAATTGAGATAAAATGATTAGAACACCTTTATTATTGAATTGAGATAAGGAAAATTAAGTAAAATTCATTCCTCTTTGAATATCCTTGACAAATGTAAAGTAAATTGAAAATTTTGAATTTCACTCTCGAGAATTGAAATACCTTTATCATTGAATTGAGGCTATGTATCATTGGTGTTTATAATATTTTTCCAGTCACTCCTTCTAAGGAGAGACACTGAGTGTTATGTACAAAGCACCTTCCAACATGCATTGAATAAGTTTCATCATTAATGCATGATATATAATAAAATAATTTTTTAAGTTCATAAATCTCTAGAGAAGAGAGTTGAGTTGACATAAATATATTATAAAGAAGTGAAAACTAGCAATAAAAAAAATCTCCCGTGGAATTCAATAGTATGTATATGGATATCATCCACACTCAAATCACCATAGTGATAATGATGATGGGTACTAGAAGGAGGAATATAAATAATATTTGTGGCAAGATGTATCTCTCATAAATAGGGTGACTTGCATTAATTTCATTTCATCCAATTCCAAGACTTGATTTAGGAACATTGGTGTTTTTGACCTCTCAGGGAACATGATATAGGTGGTGATAGGCTCGTATGAACAATCAAATGTCATGGTGATAAAATGACATGCAACAAACCTAACCTAGCCTAGCCTAGCCTAGCCTAGCATGACCTAGCCTAACCTATCTTAGCCTAGCCTAGCCTAGCCTAGACTAACCTAACCTTACCTAGCTTAACCTAGCCTATTATAGCCTACCCTAGTCTAAGTTAGCCTACTCTAGCCTAGCCTACTCTAGCCTAGCCTAGCCTAGCCTAGCCTAACCTAGCCTAACCTAACCTACCCTAGCCTAACCTACCCCACCCTAACCTAACCTAGGGTAGCTCAGCCTAACCTAGCCTAGCCTAACCTAGCCTAGCCTAGCCTAGCCTAAACTAACCTAGCCTAGCCTGGCCTAACCTACCGTATCCTAACATAGACTAGCCTAGCCTAACCTAGTTTAACCTAGCTTAACCTAGCATATTTTAGCCTAACCTAGTTTAACCTAGCCTACTCTAGCCTACCCTACCCTAACCTAGTCTAACCTAGCCTAGCCTACTCTAGCCTGGCTTAACTTAGCCTAACCAAGCCTAGCCTAGCCTAGCCTAGTCTAACCTAGCTTAGCCTAACCTACTTTAGCCTAGCCTAGCCTAACCTAGCCAACTCTAGCCTACCCTAGCCGACCCTACCCTAGCCTAGCTTAACCTAGTGTAACCTAGCTAGTTTACTCTATCCTAGCCTAGCTTAGCCCAACATAGTCTTCTCTAGCATATTCTAGGCTAACCTAGTCTACACGATAATAACCTAGCCTAGCCTACCTTAGCCTTACCTATCCAAGCCTAACTTAACCTAGCATGCCCTAACCAAACTTAACCTAGCCTACCCTAAGCTAACTTAACCTAGCCTAGCCTAACCTAACTTAACCTAACTTAACCTAGCATACCCTGACCTAACCTAGCCAAGCCTAGCCTAGCCTAGCCAATCCTAACCTAGCCTAACCTACCCTAATCTAGCCTAGTCTAACCTATCATAGCCTAGCCTAACCTAGCATAGTCCAACCTAGATTAACCTAGCCTACTATATCCTATCCTAGCCTAACCTAACCTACTCTAGCCTCACCTAGCCTAACCTAGAATAGCCTTGCCTCACCTAACTTCGACTAGCCTAGCCTAACCTATCCTATCCTAGCTTAGCCTAGCCTAACGTGGCATACTATAGCCTATCTTAGCCTAGCCTAGGCTAACCTAGGCTAACCTAGCCTAACCAAACCTAAGATAACCTAGCCTAACATAGCCTAGCCTAGCCTAGCCTAAACTAGCCTAACCTAGCCTAGTGTAACCTATCCTAACCTAGCCTAGTCTAACCTAGCTTAGCCTAGCCTAGTCTAGCAGAGCGAGGCATAGCCTAGCCTAGCCTAGCCCTCCCTAACCTAGCATAACCTATCCTAACCTAACTTAATCTAGCCTAGCCTAACCTGCCTTAGCCTATCCTTACCGAGCCTAGTCCAACCTAGCTTAACCTAGGCTAGCCTAGCCTAGCCTAGCCTAACTTAACCTACTCTAGTGTTTCCTAGCCTAAGCTAGACTAGTCTAACCTAACCTATCCTAGCTTAGGCTAGCCTAGATTAGCATAATGTGACCTACTCTAACCTATCCTAGCCTAGCATAGTGTAGCCTAGTGTAACCTTTCCTAACCTAGCCTAACCTAGCTGAACCTAACCTAGCCTAGCCTAACATAGCCTAGCCTAGCCTAGCATAAACTAGCCTTACCTAACCTAACCTAACCTAACCTATACTATTTTAGTTGAACCTATCCTATCCTAGCCTAGCCTAGCCTACCCACCCTAACGTAACCTATTCGAGCCTAGTCTATCCTAGCCTAACCTAGTCGAATCCAGCTTAACCTAACCTAGCCTAACCAAGCCTCACCAACCTAAAGGCTAGCATAGACTAACTTGGCATTGCCTAGCCTAGCCCAGCCTAGCGTAACCTCACCTAGCCTAATGTAACCTCACCTAGCTTAGTGTAACCTCGCCTAACCTAACCTAACCTAACCTAGCCTATCCTAACCTAACCTAACCTAACCTAACCTAACCTAAGTGAGTCTACCGTAAACTAGCCTAACTTACCATACCCTAGCCTAACCTAGCCTAACCAAGCCTAGCCTAACCTAACCTACCCTAGTATAACCTAGCTTAACCTAACTTATTTGAGCCTAACCTAGCCTAACATGGCCTATCCTAACCTACCCTATCCTACTCTAACCTAGCCTACCCTAGCCTCACCTAGCTTAATCTAGCCTTAGCCTAGCCTCACCTAGCCTAATCTAACCTAACCTAACCTATCCTAGCCTAGCCTAACCGATCCTATCCTATCTTATCCTAGCCTAAAATAGCCTAACCTAGCCTAGTCTAACCTAGCTTAACCTAACCTACTCCAGCCTAACCTAAGCTAGCCTAGCCTATCCTAACCTATCCTATCCTACTCTAACCTAGCCTAGCCTAGCCTAGTCTAGCCTCGCTTAGCCTAATCTAGCCTAGCCTAACCTAGTCTAACCTAGCCTAACATCTCCTAGTGTAACCTACCTTAACCTATCCTACGCTACCCTACCCTAGCCTACTCTAGGATAGCCTAGCCTAACCTAGCATAATCTAGCCTAGCGTGGCCTCGCCTAGCCTAGCTTAGCTTAATCTAGCCTAGCCTATCCTAACGTAACCTAGCCTAACTTAAACTTGACTAACCTAACCTAACGTAGCCTAACCTAGCCTAACATATACTAGCCTAGCCTTTGCTTGCCTAGCCTAGGCTATACTATCATATCCTACTCTAACCTATCATAGTCTAGCCTAACCTATTCTACCCTACCCTACTCTAGCTTATCCTAGCCTAGCGTATCCTAACCTAGCCTAGGCTAGCCTATCCTAACATAAGCTAACATAAAATCACCTAATTTAGTCTAGTATAACCTAACCTAGCAAAGCCTAACCTAGCCTTCCCATTCCCAAGGTAGCATAGCCTAACCTAACCTAACCTAAGCTAGCCTAATCTAACCTAGCCTAGCCCATCCTACTATAGCCTAGACTAGCCTAGTCTAACATATACTAGCCTAACCTAACCTAGCCTAGCCTAACCTCGCCTAGGCTACCCTAAAAAAACCTAGTCCAAACTAATCTATCCTAACCTAGCCTAACCTAACCTAGCCTAGCTTAAATTAGCCTAGCTTAGCCTACCCTACCCTAACCTACCCTAGCCTAACTTAACCTAGCCTAACCTAACCTATCCTAGCTTAAATTAGCCTAGCTTAGCCTAGCCTAACCTAGCCTAACCTAACTTAGCCTAGCCTAGCCTAGCCTAACCTAGCCTAGTCTAGCCTACCATTGCCTACGCTAGCCTAGCCTAAGCTAGCCTAAGCTAGCCTAACCTAACCTAAGTTAACTGAGCTTAGACTAGCCTAGCTTAGCCTAGCCTAGCCTAACCTAACCTAATCTTGCCTTTCCTAGCCTATCCTTGCCTAAGATAGCCCTACCTAGCCTAGCCTAGCATAACTTAGCCTAGCCTAACCTTGCCTAGCCTAACGTAGCCTACCTTAAGCTTGGTTAGCCTAAGTTAGCCTACCCTAACCTAACCTAACCTAGCCTAGTTTAACCAAACGTATAACCTATCCTATCCTAGCCTAGTCTATTCTAGTCTAGCCTAACCTAACCTAACCTAACCTAACCTAGCCTAAGTTAGCCTAACCTTACCTAACCTAGCCTAAATTAACCTAACCTAGCCTAGCCTAGCCTAGCCTAGCCTAACTTAACCTAACCTAGCCTAGCTTTGCCTATCTTATTCTAGCCTAGCCTAGCCCAGCCTAACCTAACCTAACCTAACTTATCCTATCCAACTCTAACCTACCCTAGCCTAGCCTAGCCTAGCCTAGCCTAGCCTAATATAGCCTTAGCTTAGCCTCACGTAGCCTAATCTATCCTAACCTAACCTATCGTACCCTAGCCTAATCGATTTTATCCTATCCTAGCCTAACCTAGCCTAACTTAGCCTAGTCTAACCTAGCTTAACCTAACCTACTCCACCTTAACCTAACCTAGCCTTGCCTAGCCTAACCTATCCTACCCTACTCTAACCTAGCCTAGCCTAGCCTAGCCTAACCTCTCCTAACCTAATCTAGCCTAGCCTAACCTAGCCTAACATAGCCTAACATTGCCTAGTGTAACCTACCTTAACCTTGCCTACGCTAGCCTACCCTAGCCTACTCTAGCCTAGCCTAGCCTAACCTAGTATACTCTAACCTAGCCTATTCTAGCCTAGCGTAGCCTAGCTTAGCTTAATCTAGCTTAGTGTGACCTAAACCAGTCTAGCCTAGCCTAACGTAACCTAGCCTAACCTAAGCTTGAATAACCTAGTCTAACCTAACCTAGCCTAACGTATCCTAACATAACCTAACCTAACATATACTAGCCTAGCCTTTCCTTGCCTAGCCTAGACTAGACTAGCATAGCCTAATCTAACCTAACGTAGCCTAGCCTAACCTATTCCACCCTACCCTACTCTAGCCTATCGTACCCTAGCCTATCCTAAGCTAGCCTAGCCTAGCCTATCCTAATATAACCTAACCTACGCTTGCAGAATCTAGTCTAGCCAAACCTAACCTAGCCAAGCCTAACCGAGCCATCCCATTCCTAAGGAAGCCTAGTCTAACCTAACTTAGCCTAATCTAACCTAGCCCAGCCCATCATAGTATAGCCTAGCCTAACCTAGCCTAGCCTAACCTAGCCTAACCTAGCCTAGCCTAACCTAGCCTATCCTAGTATAGCCTAGCCTAACCTAGCCAAACCTAGCCTAACCTAACCTAGCCTAACTTAACCTAGCTTAACCTAACCTAGCCTAGCTTAAATTAGCCTAGCATAGCCTAGCTTAGCCTAACCTAACCTTGCCTAAACCTAACCTAACCTTACCTAGCCTAGCCTAGCCTAGCCTAGCCTAGTCTAGCCTAAGCTAGCCTAGAGTAGCCTAGCCTAACCTAACATAGCCTTGCCTAGCCTAGCCTAACCTACCCTACCCTACCCTAGCTTACCCAAACCTAAGCTAAGCTAAGCTAAACTAACCTAAGCTAACCTACTCTACACCACCCTTTCCCACCCTAGCCTAGCCTAACCTAGCCTAACCTAACCTAAGCTAACCTAGCTTAGACTAGCCTAGCTTAGCCTAGCCTATCCTAACCTAACCTTTCCTTGCCTAGCCTATCCTTACCTAAGATAGCCCTACCTAGCCTAGCCTAGCCTAGCCTAGTCTAGCCATGCCTAGCCAAAACTAACCTACCCTAACTTTTCCAAGCCTAACCTAGCCTACCCTAACCTAGCCTAACCTAACCTAACCTAGCTTAACCAAACCTAACCTAGCCTACCCTAGCCTAGCTTAGCCTATCCTAGCCTACTCTAGCCTAACATACCCTAACCTAACTTAACCGAGCCTAACTTAGCCCAACCATGCCTAACCTACCCTAACTTAACGTAACCTAGCCTAGTCTAACCTAATGTAGCCTAACTTAACATAACCTAGCCTAGCTTAGCCTACCCTATTCTAGCCTAGCCTAGCTTAACCTAACCTAACCTAACCTAACCTAACTTAGCATAACCTATTCTAGCCTAACCTAGCCTATCCTAACCTAGCCTAGCCTAACCTATCCTAACTTAACCTAGCCTAGCCTAACCTAGCCTAGCCTAGCCTAACCTAGCCTAGCCTAGCCTAACCTAGCTTAGCCTAGCCTAACCTAACTTAGCCTAGCCTATTTGAGCCTAACCTAGCCTAGCCTAGCCTAGCCTAACCTATTCTAACTTAACCTAACCTAGCCTAACCTAGCCTAGCCTAACCTAGCTTAGCCTAGCCTAAACGAGCCTAAGCTAGCCGAGCATAACGTAACCTAGCCTAGCCTGGCCTAATGTAATCTAGCCTAGCCTAGCCTAGCCTAATGCAACCTAGCCTAGCCTAGCCTAGCCTAACCTAGCCTAACCTATCCTACCCTAACCTAGCCTACCCTAACCTAGCCTACCCTAACCTAGCCTATCTGAACCTAACCTATCTTAACCTAACCTAGCTTAACCTAATATAGCATAACCTAGCTTAGCCTAACCTAACCTAACCTAGCCTAGCTTAACCTCGCATAACCCAACTTAGCCTAACCTAACCTAACCTAGCCTAGCCTAGACTAACCTAATCTTACCTATCCTTGCCTAACTTAACCTAACCTACCCTAACCTAGCCTAGCCTAGTAGAACTTAACCTAACCTAGCCTAACCTTGCCTAACTTAGCCCAACCTAACTTAACCTTGTTATAGCATCATTTCTCACCTTGACATGATTCATGATTGCTTTATGGCTTTTGGGCACCCATTCCTACAAACTTGGACAAATTCACTTAAAAACAGTGTAAAATCCCCCATACGCGACTATGCCCGTGCTTTTCCGCGTGTATACGCGAGTCCAGCTAGACTTTTCCACGTATGCCATTAAAATGATTAAAAAATATATAAAAAATCCCTAATTTCGCGCTGGGTTGATGGTTACTCAGGTAGTTCAACCACCCCAGCCCGTGGCCAACTGTTTCCAACTGCTGAAACTACTTGGAAGGACTATAAAAAGCCCTCATGTGTATGGCCTAAGGGAGAGAGAATTATTGATATTATACTCTGTTGGTATTCCCTATCCAAGTCTGATTCCCCGTGCCTCCTGCACTTTCCCAGTTCATTGTAGGAAACCCTTGTTTCCTTGAGATGCACATCCCTTTGTATGTCATCTCGTATGCACCAGTTTGGAAGGAGTCTTAGCGAGGCAAGGGCTGGACGGATCCAGAGGATGGTCTGCGAAGGCCGTGGAAGGATCAGGTGATCTCTCCACTCGTTACTTTTTTACATGCTATTTATAATACAGAAGTACCATGTTGTTCCCGAAATAAACGTGTTAGTGTATGCTTATATGTATGAGAATATTTGTTATACAAGCATTCATTATGATTTATTTAATGTTTTATATGAATCTCACTAACATTTAGAGTAGACATATGCTGTACAACTTGTCCTTTGTGTTGGTTTCTTCTTGTATTTCAGGTTAAGAAGGAAGGACGGTTGCAGGGGGTTTGGACCCCACGTGGATCTACTTCAACCGTAGGACCTACGGGTAACTTTCTCATTCTACTCTATCTAGTTTTTCTGAACGTGCATGGTTGTGTGAGTCTCTGTTAAGTAGCATGCCCCTGCTCTGTGGAGGTTGTACCCCAACCAACCTCTAGGGTGAGATTTCCCCGAAACAGAACTGGCGACTCCGCTGGGGATCACATTCTTGTGATTCTCCTGTTGGGTGGTTTCAGATGTTTGGTAGGTTGCTGACAGTTTTTACTTTCATTTGCAGTCCAGTTTGCTTTCTTGCAGTCAGTCTGAAGTCCTGGTTTCTTTTCCAGGCTTGTCCTTTTTTGTTTTTCATTATTTACCTTTGTATACGCTCTTTTTCTTGCACACAGTAGCATATACACGCGAGTTTGCCTAAAGGTACCCGCGTATACGCGAGTTTCCTTTATAACAGACGCGTATACACGCTGGTTGTATAACTGCGAGGTTGCGTATACCTAGGCAGATTTTGAATTTTAGGGTTTATTGACTTTTTGGTCCTTTCTGGCTGTGGAGGCCTGTGTCTACAGTGTCTCTGTATTTACTGGAGTGTGAAGGAAGTGGTTTCAGATCTTTTCTCTCTTTTGTTTGCATGAAAACTGGTCTTTTTGGCAAAGTGTTGTTACTGGTGCTGGCACTTCTGGATTGAGTTCCAAGATCGCTTTCTGAGCATTCTTGGATGTTCTGCTTTATCAGAACAGAAAGCTTCTGCTCACTGACTCGCTCCTATCTTTGTGTTGTGCTTCACATTGCGATTTTTGCTTCGTTTTTGATTGGTTTTCTTGAGTTCCATAGGCTAGGTTTTGTTGCAGTTTTCGAAGAGCTTTTCTTGCTTCTTTGGAGTCTTTGTTTGCGACGAGTTTGCACTATTTGTCTAGGCTGATTGGCTGAGTTTTCCGGTCTTCTTTTGCTCTTATTGATCTTGCTTTAGTTAGCTTTATAAGGTTTGGGAGCATTATTGAAGTTTGTGCTTGGAATTCGGTCTTATTTGGTTTGGATTTTTGATAGTTGTGCTTGGTCTTTTCGAGCTCTTGATTTATAAAACTAAAAAGTTCAAAAAACATTTGTTTTGCTTTTTGTTTTTGCATTTCAAAAACTCAAAAAACATTTTGTCTTGTTTTTGTTTTTGTTGTTGCATTTTCATTTTCGTTTTGCCATATCTTTTGGATCTTTTGTGAAGTTTCTTGCTTCTAGTTTTTGGCTTGATTTTGAGGAGGAGTTGTCATTTGACTTCTTCTTCTTGTTTTTGAGTGTTTTTGGTGTCTTATATTAAGAGTTCTTGTTTGCGAGAACTAGCTTTTTGGGCCATCAAAGAAGAGTTAAAACTGAAGGAGCTTTTTGGGAAATTTCACTTTGTTTTAAGAGATCTTTTGCATCTTAGGATTTACATGCTTGTAGTGATTTGCATTTAGGTGCATTTCAGCATTTAGTTAGCTTCTTAGTTTTTGTGAGTGTGAGTTTGCCATTTGAAAAGAAAAAATACAATTTTTAGTCTCGTAGAACCTGTATAGAGATTACTTTTCATCAAAAGACAAAGAACTGCATGTGCATGTAGTTAAGTTTTTATTAATTTCTTTTGCGTCAAAACACCATTGGTTTCATCTCCATATCCTTGTGACTTAATATAACATCCCTTAAAATAAGCGATTTAATATAAAATCAACTAGCAAGTTTTTCTAAGTGTCAGTCACCAACTAGCTAGGTTGTAGGGCCTTGGAATAGGTGAGTGGAGAGTTAACTCTCCAAGGCCGCTCAAACAAACATAGAAGTTGATTAATTGAGCGAAATCCAACTCCGTGAGGTGGACTGGGAAAGCTCTCATCCGAGAGTTAAGCGCGAGGGGAAGTGAAGGTTAAGAAGAGGGATACCCCCCCTCCGATTAGCTGAATCTGACCTCAAGACCGTTCCGCCCAGCTTCTGATACGGATTGGTGTCCATAGCTGCCACTCCTAGGTTCCACACAGGTGACTGCGGGGGGGAATACCCGTGGTACCTGAGGCAGACGTCGCATCACTTTCAGCAGTACTTCTGGGGGGTGCCCTTGCAAAGCTTGGGTGCTTGAGCCGACAAAGGCTATCGTTAGGAGGTCGGCGTAACTGTTTCTGATACCTTCGCTAGTTGTTCTGGGCCCTAATCATCCCAGACTGCTTTCGGAAGGCCCTATACTTCGCTTTCCTGTATTTTGGTGTCCGGTCCTCATCACCCAGAGCGGAAATACTTGGAGGCTGTTTGCTTGCTGTTTCTCAGGGATTTTTATTTTAGAGAGTGCTCTTTGCTCCTAGCTTGCCTAGCTTTTCACTTTTTTGAGTCTAATTTAATAAATTTATAAAAGTGGCTGATCAAGCGCCTCGACGTTCGAGGAGAATCCGGGGGTTATCTCCCGAGAGTCCAAAGCCTTCTTCGAGAAGGCGTAGGAGTGATTTAGTAGGTGGTTACCACCCTGTGGAGTCTGACGCTGTGGAGAGAGATCCTCCACCAAGGTCTGAAGGTTTCGTAGCTGATTCTGGTGTCGGTCCCGAGAGGAGCGTTCCGCTCACCTCGCGAGTTTTGTTTCCTCAGGAAGAAGATTTTCAGATTGAGGATATACCTGAGCCTCTTGCTACAGGTCCATCTCCTCTTCCTCCTAATTATCCATTTGTTGTTCAGTACATCGGACCGGAGTCGGAGAGACCGCCGGATCTTCCGTATCATTCTTATCTTTCGATGGCCACGACTGGGAACGCGGCTTCTACCGTGAGTGCTGCAGGCATTCAGACCCCTGCTTCTGTCGAGGCAGGGGGCACTATTGCTTCATCTTCGATCGCTTTTAGCACTGCTATGTCTGGCTCTGGGTTCACCCAGGCATATGCTTCTCATTCTGGTCCCTTCTGTTCAGGGATGTCCATTAGTGGAAATCCCTCGTTTTCCTTTTCCGCCAGTGCAGCTGGATCCACGCCCATGTCTAACATGGCTAGTGGATCAGCTTCGTTTCAAGGTTTCCCCTTTGGGACTGGGCATATTCCCAGTTCCAATCCTTCTTTAGGGTCGTTTCCATTTACGTCCCAGACCCAGAGTTTCAACCCTTGGTCTGGGGGGCAAAGTTCGACTACTTTTACGGGATGGAATCCTGTCTTTACTACGGCTGGAGCAGGGAACCAGTTCTTCGTAGGTCATCAAGGGAATGCTTCTTTCCCTTCGTCGAGTGCATATCAGACCTTTTCTCCTTTGTCTAATGCTTGGAACCCCTATCAGGGGCTCTCCTCTTCATTTAACACTTCAGCGGGGGGAACTGGTCTGGGCTTTGGTAACTCGGCGTGGGGAGGAGGTTCTTCTCCGTTTTCTATGAGTCCTTTCTGGCAGCCTGGTGCCTCATCAAATCCAGGCTATTCTTTTCAGAATGTTGGAAATCCATCCCCTCAAGGATGGAATTCTCAGGCTCCGCCTCGCTTACCATTTCTGGCAACGTTAAACTTGCCAGACTTGTCGAAGTTAACTAATGACCCGATTCGTTATAGTCCGGGGTGGCCTCCGGTCCCGACCAAACTTCCTTCAGACATTCCAAAGTTTGAGGGTAAGAATGGAGAGGATCCGGCGGACCACATCACCACTTTCCACTTATGGTGTTCTTCGAACTCCCTGATCGATGATTCGATTAGGTTGAGATTATTTCAACGCACCCTAACTGGAAATGCTGCCAAATGGTATATAGAGCTCACTGGGGGCAGTTTCGCCACATTTGGAGAGTTGGCTGTCACATTTCTTAACCATTTTCAGTTGCCTGTCAGATATGAGGCTGGGACCGAACTCCTGGCTAATTTTAAGCAGGATGAGACAACTCACATTTATGATCACATTCAGGAATGGAGAAGAAGGAAGAGGCTTATCAAAGCTCATATTCCAGGTGAATTCCTTCTCGAGTGGTTTTTGAAAACTCTGCAGTCAGACATTTCAAAGGATGTATCCCTATCTGGGGTATTTTCTGAGGATCAGGCCATTTTTAGGGCCCAGCAATTAGAGTTGATCTATTCTCAGTCTAGGGTACTTTATAAGTATTTGCCCAATGCTCCTTGCTCCAAATTGGACTTATCGAAAACTAAACGTGGTCCGCATGGTGACGGACTTGTCGGATCGGTCAGTAGTGGTGCAGCCAGCCTGCTTTCTCAATTGCAGCAGTTGTCTTTACAATCTTCTCCTTCTGGTCAGGCTGTGCCTGCTGATTCATCACCTTCCCAGTCTTTGTCCATAAATGTTGTCCAAACTTCTGAGCCCAAAGGAAATCAACAATCCGATGGGAAGAAGAAAGGACGAAATAACAAGAAGAAGGGCAAGAATGGGAAGGGAAATGCAAATAAAACCAACGAGCGTGTTGGTGAGGGTCAAAAGGAGAAAAAGAAAGTGAAGTTTCCGTGCAAGCTTTGTACTGGAGACCATCTCACACACCTTTTCCCTAAAATTCAGGATGCTCAGCGCCTGTTATCTCAGCAGGGTTCTTCTAGTTCCCAGGCTGTGCTAACAAACCCTTTTCCCCAAGGGCAGCAATTAGTTGTTGGCGCGAACCAAAATCCTGGGGCTTCCTTTGGAGGTACCCAGGAAGGGGAAATTCCATCGAATATCTTTATGATGAGTGCTCACGTGGATGTCGCTATGAGATCCCGTGATTATGGCAGAGAGGAATCTTCGAAAGCTAAGGAAGTTCCTGATGCTACTGAGCCGCTTCACATCACGAAGCCAACTGTTGAGTCTATGCCTCGGATGCCAAAAGCATCTTCTAAGCGGTCAACGATTAATCCGAACGCGAGGGCTGCCCAGAACTACTCGATTGTAGAAGATTTGGCACAGAGTCTTTGTGCTATGTCAGCTTTAGAGGTACTCCAGTCTTGTCCGTCTCAGCGCAGTGCTTTGCTCACTGCCATTGGGGCTGTTGATCTGAAAAATTCTCTTCTGATTACTTTTGATATGGATAATTTTAAGAAGAGACTTCCTCATCACATGGCTTTTCACATTAAATCGTCGTATCGAAAGACCAATATCTTTCGAACGGTGGTCGATGAGGGTGCTTCTACATGCGTGATGTCTCTCGCATGCTGGAAGACACTTGGATCTCCCAAAGCTGTTCCATCTAGCGCTGTTCTTACTGCATTCGATGGTCATTCTCACAGGCCCCATGGTATTGTCCCGGCTTTGCCCATCTGTGTTGGGGGCAAAACCGTCAACATAGAGGTTGAGGTAGTAGATGCAGCCTTGGACTACAACCTTCTGTTGGGGACGAACTGGATATATGAGATGGATGCCATTGCTTCCTCACTATTTCGAATTGTATGTTTCCCCCACGAAGGGAGGATTGTCACAGTGGATCAACTGGACTGTCCTCCTGTAGACCTGGATTCGCCTTCTGACTCATTTGTTCCTAAGTTGGATAATACTAAGGCGCCTGTTGAGAATCTAGGAGTTGGAATGTATTCTTCCTTGATGGGAACTTTTGATATTCCTCCTCCTAAGGTTCATATTAATGCTATTTCATCCTCCAAGGCTCCCCTTCGAAGAGAGTTCTTTCGAACTCATTATTTTTCGGACCCTTGGACCTTACCTTCTCCTACTTCCACATTAGAGGAAGGTCAAGTGGGTGGAATGGCATTCCCAATTTCTGCAGCTGAGATTGCCTATCAGTCTATTGTTGACACTGCAGAGTCTGATCCAGCTCCTTTTTCACCGGAAGAGTTGGATGGTGATGTGGCCCTGGCTTGGACGCTTACTTCTTCTTCTGCCCAGGATTGTCTAGATACCACTCTTCCATCTGAAGAGGCCATCCTGGAAGCGATGACAGGTGTAGATAGACCGTGGGATGATTTGCATCATCGGTCTTACTTCCTACCTGACATGAGCGAAGTCGAAACAAGTTTTCCAAGTCCTCAGTCTCCTGGTCCTGTTCACCCAGTCTTGAGTCCTTTGGCACCAACACAGGTATATGCTGAAGGGAACATGGCTATGATCTCTCCTACTATCCCAGTGAACATCTCCATGGATCCCAATATTGTCGAGAATGTCTTCATTGGAGCTGAATGTTCCCGTGAGGAGATTCAAATCTATACCGAGCTCTTCAAAGAGTATAGGGATGTATTTTCTTGGTCTTATGAGGAAATGCCTGGCATAGACCCATCTATCATCCAGCATGAGATCAAGACGTATGAAAACGCTAAGCCGGTCAGGCAAAAACTTCGTCTGGTTAATCCTAGGAAGGTAGCAGCTATCAAAGCTGAAGTTGAAAAGCTGCTTAAGGCGGGATTCATTTTCCCAGTTCCTCTGACTGAATGGGTTTCAAACCCCGTTCCGGTAGATAAAAAGCAAGGAACGATTTGAGTGTGCATCGATTTCAGAGACCTAAATAAGGCGTGTCCTAAAGATAATTACCCCACACCTTTCATCGATCAGATTATTGACGAGTGTGCCGGTAACGAGATTTTCTCCTTCATGGACGGTTTCTCTGGTTATAATCAAATTACTATTCGTCCAGAAGATCAACATAAGACCGCATTTATTTGTCCCTGGGGTACGTTTGCATATAAGAAAATGCCTTTTGGTCTTAAAAATGTTGGAGCTACCTTTCAACGGGCCATGTCTTATGCCTTCCACGACATCAAGAATATTATCGAGGCATACTTATATGATTTAGCTGCTCATTCTCGAAAGAGGATGGATCATCCAGGTCACCTCCGGCAAATATTTGAAAGATGTCATTTTTATAAAATTCGATTGAATCCGAACAAGTGCGTTTTCGCGGTTACATCTGGTCGACTATTGGGATTCATTGTGTCTAGGGAAGGGATAAGGGTAGATCCCTTCAAGGTTGAGGCAATACTTCGGTTGCCTCCCCCGTCTTCAATCCGTCAGCTTCAAAGTCTCCAAGGGAAGTCTAATTTTCTTCGGAGGTTTATCGTTAACTATGTTGAGATTACAAAGGGATATATGAGACTGTTGAAGAAAGGAGTTCCTTTTCTTTGGGACGACTACGCTCAACGCTCGTTCGATGCTTTGAAAAAGGCATTGACCTCTGCTCCTTTACTGAGTCCACCCGATTATAGCAGAGATTTTCTTTTGTATCTGGCTACAGAAGAATCTACCATTGGTATGGTTCTGGTTCAGGAGGATGATGCTCTTGCTGAGCATGTTATTTACTACCTTAGTCGAGGACTGGTAGGACCTGAACTTCGATACACCCCGATAGAAAAGTTAGCCTTAGCAGCAGTTCATGCTGTGCAGCAACTCCGGCATTACATTATTCTTCGCAAAACTTATGTCTTGGCAGCTGCCAATCCATTTCAGTTTGTCCTCAGCAGGCGAGTGATTGGGGGCAAATATAATAGATGGATTGTGATTTTACAAGAATTTGATCTTGAGTTCATGTCTTCCAAATCCAAGAAGTCATTAGTTTTTGCGGAATTGATCTCCGAGTTGCCTTGTGGAGAGGAGATGATTTATGATGAGTCCTTTCCGGACGAACACTTGTTTCTGATCTCTCCACAGGATCCTTGGTATGGGGATATCATTGTGTATCTCCAGACTGCGAAGTTTCCCTCCACTTTCTCGAAAGATGAGCGTCGTAAGCTGCGTCACTTAGCCAAGAATTATCTGATTATTGGTGATGCTTTATACCGTCGAGGGGTTGATTCAATCCTAAGACGCTGCTTAACTCTCGAGGAAGCTGAGGCTGTGCTCAATGATTCTCATAGTGGAGCTTGTGGGGGTCATTTATCTGGGCTTGCTACAGCCCAAAAGATTTTGCGTGCTGGATACTTTTGGCCCTCGATTTTCAAGGATTGTATTGAATCGGTCAAAAGGTGTCATCCTTGTCAGGTGTATACTCGAAAAATGCGCGCTCATCCAGCTCCGCTTTTTCCAGTCGTTACTGTCGGACCCTTTACAAAGTGGGGTATTGATTTTACTACTTGTAACCCGCCTTCGGAAAAAGGTCACAAGTACATTATTGTAGCAGTAGACTACTTTACGAAGTGGGTCGAGGCTATGCCTACTTTTGGGAACGATGGTGAGACTGCAGCTCTTTTCTTCTTCAACCAAGTTATCGCTCGTTTTGGTATACCTAGAGAGATTGTCACTGACCATGGCAGTCACTTTCAGAATAGTATGATGGCTGAGTTGGCTCTCAAATTGGGTTTCCGGCAGGAGCATTCATCTCCATATTATCCTCAGGCCAATGGGCAGGTGGAAGCCGTGAATAAATCCTTGAAGACCATTCTTCAAAAGACGATTGATAAACATAGATCCAACTGGCATATTATGCTATATCCTGCACTTTGGGCATACAGGACGTCAGTGAAAACTGCAACTGGCTTTACTCCGTTTCAGTTAGTGCATGGGGTGGAATCCGTATTTCCCATTGAATGCGAGATTCCTTCCCTTAAATTAGCTGTTGAGCTTCTTCCTGACACTTCTAGTCTGGCAGAGCGGCTTCTTCATCTGGAACATCTCGATGAGCAGCGTCGAGATGCCGCCACGATGAATGAGGCGCATAAAAACAGAGTCAAAGTTCAGTACGATAAGGCGGTTAAGCCTAGGGTCTTTTCCGAAGGTGACCTTGTTTTGGTCTATGCCCAAGAAAAAGATGCCTTGGGGGCAGGAAAGTTTAAATTGATGTGGTATGGCCCCTATATCGTTAAAAAAGTCCTTAAGAAAGGAGCTTATACCTTGGTTGATTTCGAAGGGAACGAGTTGTCGGAGCCCCGAAATGGGCTCTATTTGAAGAAGTATTATGCCTAGGCTTTGGCCTGGCATCTTGCTTTTGTATATATTTGTAGTTTTTGTTTTGTACATATCTGATTGATTTTCGATTTTTGATGAGTTGGTGATGTTTTTTGATCTGCTTTGGCAGGTTGTGTTGGATGTCATGAGTCATTTTGGTTTCGCCGATGGTGCTAGTAGACACACCCGGAACTTAGCTTCCGCGGCTTGGGTGCTTCATTATCCTTCCGGTCAGCTGTTGGTATCAAGAGGGGTCTGCATTGGTCCTGCTTCCAATAATGTAGCAGAATACACTGCAGTCATTCATCTACTCTCTGAGGCAATATCTTTGGGTGTTGATTCGTTGGTAGTTTTCTTGGACTCCCAGCTGGTGGTGTCGCAGTTGAATAACACTTATCGGGTACGAGATCCATTTTTATTACGATTGTTCTTGAGGGTACGTTTGTTACAAAGGTCATTTCAATTTTTAACATTCATTCATATTCCTCGAGCTGACAATTGGTTTTCTGACTCATTGGCTAATCAAGCATTGGATTGGCATATTAATCATTCAATACAATAAAATTTTTAATCATAAAAAAACATCATACATTTGATACATTTATCACATCACATCAAATATCGTTGTATATATATATCATCAGAGTGTTTCAAAAACTTTACAAAATTTGGGTCCATAAATGCCGTACAAAACTTGGGCTTATGCCCCATCATGTTCAGTCTCAAAAAAGAATATACAGTCATCTAATATAAAATCTGTCTATTTCTGAGGTCCCTGTCCAGCAGTCATGTTCCTATAGAACGTAACTGCAGTGGCCACACGGCGGAATAATCTAACCCAGTCTCGGGGTACTCCTACTACCCGTCTCTGGACGGCTTCAGGCAAGTCTTCCACGGTAGCCATAGGGATTTGGCGGGTTAATCCCTCCAAGTTTCTCTGCACAGTCTGGAGTGTCCTGTCTGAATCCACACTCTCTGCCTCGCCCCTGCGACGCTTATGGCGCGGGAGACCCTCAGGTCTAACTGGTCCAACATCTGAAACATGATCATTTTTAATCGTCAGTCATTATGAATCCAATCAAAAACATGTTTGGTTTTTCATTTTTCATACATATTTGAAAAATCCAAAAAAAATCATATAAGTTAAAAAAATTTAAAAAACTTACCGACTGCTCCCCATGCTGCGCCGGGTGGAAGTACTAGATCTGGATCTCCTCGGAAGTCCATCCCGGCATAGGGATAGTCGTCCACTACGATGATCTGTTCTCCCCACCAAAGGAAGAACTCATCGTCCCATGTGGTGCGGGGTACTTCGCTGCCCCCAGTCTCTTCATCATGTCTGCCCAACGGGCAATTCTTGGGTCCTGCGGGCTGCTGATGGTCGAGATCACTCTGGGTCTCAAAGCTGGAATCCTCTCAAAGAAGAATGTTGTCAAAATGGTCCCATAGCCAAAGTGTTTTGTCTTTGCTTGGCGAATGGAGGTCAGCTGTTGTTTCATGTTCAGTAGCAGGGCTGTGCACCAATCGTACACATGAACTAAGCACTCTACAGCTATACTCATTTGCGTCCTGGACGCCTGATGTAGTGAGGCAGATCCTGCGACTCTGCCGATGGTGAACAGGAGGATTTTCATGTGCAAATCCCCGATATCTCTAATTGCAATCTATTTTCCAACCTTCTTGGAATTATCTACGCAATATATGTGGACATAGTCTTCCACGGTTAACCCTCCCAGGGGCTTTCCGTGTAAGTCCACTGGATCTCCCCTCCTGGAGAGTCTAGTGATGAAATATATATCCTCCACTTCTATGCGTAGTGGCATCTGATCAATTATGAAGCAATCCTGATCTAGTTCCCAGTAATTTACGAGCATTTCAAGCAACCGCACATTGCTTTTCATATTGGGCATTTTAAAGAATTTGAACAATCCACAGTTTCGGAGGATATTTTGTGCTGCGCGATCCTGCATGACCTCTTGGTCTATTGCGCTATGCTCACGTTCCCTCCATGAAATGGTCATCCTGAGAAATTTCATCAAAATTTTCATTAGATACGCTTTTTAAGTTTCGGCCCTGCGCATACGCGGTTTTCCCTGTACACAGTCGCGTGTATACGCGGGTTTCCTTCATTGAACCCGCGTATGCGCAGGTACGCATATTTTAGCAAGGGTTTTAAGGCAAAAAATCTCTCAATTTTAAATTCCAAACGGATAAAATGAATAAACAGGATGATTAAGGAGCCTACCTGAAGTTTCGCTGAATTCCGACGGTCGGTTGTTCTTGGTTTGCTGAAACAAGTTTTTATCTCCAGAGCACTTTTTCCAAATTAGCTATGCAATAATGAACCAAATGGGAGGTAATTTGTGTATTTATGGCTAAAAAATTGAAAATTTTCGCAAAAATTCCTTATTCTTATTTTTTCGATCTATCTTATGCTGTATAACTCGATTGCTTGGAAGTGCCCAGTTTGGTATGTTTTCAGGTACATTTTGACGATTTTGAGATTTTTCCCGATTTTTGATCCATGTTTTCCGACTCTTCACGGCAGGTATATGATCTTCACTGGCATATAGGTTAGGGAATCACTTTCCGTTGCATCTTGCATTCTAGCCTCCATACTGATCACTTGCCTTAGGGTCGATCCCATCAGGTCATGAGTACTACACCCATTTCACTCGCCGATTATTTAATCATGACTTGATGGTAGAGCCTTCTTTTACATGGGCTTCCTAGTTAGTTCCTCGCTATCACTTGTTGCCCATGCTGCTTTTTATGTAGGCTCGGGAGTCCTCTTTAGTCCCGCCATGTCTTCTGTGTTGAAGCTTCATTCTTCTCCTTCATCACTTATCATTTTTCTCGCTTATACCCTAGAGGCTCCCTGGTGTCGTTAAGTTGTATTACTGCATTGCATATTGGCTACTTGTTTATCCTGGCCTTTAGCCGGCTTCATTTGGACTCGATGTTTAAGCCAACTTTTGACCTTGACTTTCTGTACAAGATAACCATTGCATGCACTTAGCTATCACGACTTGACACCTTTGTACCCATGGATGGAACGTTCCTCTGAGTATCACTGACCAGTTTTCGCCACCTTGCATTGAGCATAGGATTGTTCCAAACCCCAGAACTAGTGCATCTGCTTTCTTGATACTCGTTCTATCCATTGTACCATAGCATTCTTTTATTCTTTTTCAGGCTTATTATGAAAAAGACAAAAAAAAATCAAATATAACAAAAAGAGCGGGAACGGGATGTATCTTCGTTATTTTGATGGCAGTACAGAGTCAGTTTTGTCGCCCTTGAACAAAGCACATATACTTATATATATATCCTTCATTTGGGATGGTTCTAGTTTTGACCTAGGTTCAGCCTTTACCATGTTTCACTTGTCAGTTCTCCCCCGGTTGGTTATCTCTTCTAATCATATGGAGGGTTTGTTGTGCCTCCTGCATAACAGACTTATACAGTGTCACTTTTTACTCCCATGGTCATCATGAGTCATGCTTTTGTTCAAGGGAAGTCTAGCCCAAGTCGGCCATTCTGCGGTGTCTCTTGACTCATTATTCAGTCGGCCTTCCCGGTCTTGTCAGTATCATGTTCTATCACATCAGATGTTTTGGTCTTCTGCTCGTGCTGGTTTGAGAGGGTCCTCATTGACTTCTTGCCGGCGGGTTTGTCTCTTATCGACTATGACACATTGCTCTGAGAGAAAACCTAGAGCCGCACCTTGGGCCTATTTCCATTATTGATAGGTGACCTCGTGCTCAGCATTTGATCATCATCATGGGTCTTTGACTGAGTGGTTTCCCCTGTGTTCGACGTCAGCACACATTATCACACTTGGGATTTGTGTAGTACCTTGATTTCCATTTGACCCTATCGGTGGATTTCTCGCCTCTGTGTCAGCTTTCATTATTGGTTGGTTCAGAGGGTTTCTTCCGTGCGCTAGCTTCATCTTGTGCATGTCGGAAACGTACTTCGGTTTTGGTTCCATCACTCTACTTCGTCCGATTCCTTCCAAATCTTGGCCCGCGGGTTACACTCGCGCTGGACTGATGTGGGATGCCTTAATGCCTTCCTTCCAGCAGATCTTTTCCCATCGACTCCGACTCATTGCTCTGGGAATAAGGTCTAGAGTCTTTTTGTCAGTACCTTAGGGTTTGCAGTCATCAGTGGAAGACTCTTCGCTATCGACAGTGGGGATTCATCATTGCCCCCTGATTGGTAGATTCTTTCAAGTGCTCGACTTCAACTCATTCATTAGCACTTGTCAGATTGTACTGGGGCACCTTGACGCTCATTATCATTATCGGTGGGTTGTCTCGCGTTGGTTAACGGGATTCATCATTGCCCGGTAATCCAACGATTTCTCACATGGTCGACTTCAGCTCATTTATTCCCATTGTGTAGAATTGTGCCATAGTGATCGGTGAAGACCTCGGGTTGCATCAACATTTTTCGGTTCACTTGTGACAGTCCTTTCAGTTTCTGCCAGTGATGCCGTCCACCCTTATATGTTGCAGTTCAGTACAGCAGCATCCTATATGTTGGCACCCGAGTTGCGTGATTGTACCGTTTGATCCACCACTTATGATCCGGTACTTGGAGATTCAGTTACTTATATGATCAGACATCCAGTTGCACCATCTTTGCTCAGCTTTCTATATGTGATACTTGGACATTGATTCAGACTTATATTTCCGGGCCCTGCTCAGATGATTCACTATGTACTTTCAGTTTAGTTATACTTGTATACATGTTGGATCTATTGAGTATTTTCTATCTATATGATGTATTTTTGACTGAGCATGGGTATGCCCGCCTCAGCATGAGTTGACTCTCTGGTTTCTTTCATTGGTTTTTGGCAGGCTGAAATCTGGTGAAGTCCTCTCTTGTCCTTGCGAAGTTCTTTCTATGTGCATAATACATTTCGGCCATCATGTACCCCTTCTGACCTCATATATTAGGGGGCATCTGTTATAGCATCATTTCTCACCTTGACATGATTCATGATTGCTTTATGGATTTTGGGCACCCATTCCTACAGACTTGGACAAATTCACTTAAAAACAGTGTAAAATCCCTCATACGCGACTATGCCCATACTTTTCCGCGTGTATACGCGAGTACAACTAGACTTTTCCGCGTATGCCATTAAAATGATTAAAAAATATATAAAAAATCCCTAATTTCGCGCTGGGTTGATGGTTACTCAGGTAGTTCAACCACCCCACCCCGTGGCCAACTGTTTCCAACTGCTGAA
This sequence comes from Pinus albicaulis, assembly GCA_034641835.2. Lineage (NCBI taxonomy): Eukaryota > Viridiplantae > Streptophyta > Pinopsida > Pinales > Pinaceae > Pinus > Pinus albicaulis. Next base: position 1,313,672,694 of record CM076581.1, on the reverse strand, counting down.
ACTACTTGGAGGGACTATAAAAAGCCCTCATGTGTATGGCCTAAGGGAGAGAGAGAATTATTGATATTATACTTTGTTGGTATTCCCTATCCAAGTCTGATTCCCCGTGCCTCCTGCACTTTCCCAGTTCATTATAGGAAACCCTTGTTTCCTTGAGATGCACATCTCCCTATATGTCATCTCGTATGCACCAGCTTGGAAGGAGTCTTAGCGAGGCAAGGGCTGGACGGATCCGGACGACGGTCTGCTCGAAGGCCGTGGAAGGATCAGGTGATCTCTCCACTCGTTACTTTTTTACATGCTATTTATAATACAGAAGTATCATGCTGTTCCCGAAATAAACGTGTTAGTGTATGCTTATATGTATGAGAATATTTGTTATACAAGCATTCATTATGATTTATTTAATGTTTTATATGAATCTCACTAACATTTAGAGTAGACATATGCTGTACAACTTGTCCTTTGTGCTAGTTTCTTCTTGTAATTCAGGTTAAGAAGGAAGGACGGTTGCAGGGGGTTTGGACCCCACGTGGATCTACTTCAACCGTAGGACCTACGGGTAACTTTCTCATTCTACTCTATCTAGTTTTTCTGAACATGCATGGTTGTGTGAGTCTCTGTTAAGTAGCATGCCCCTGCTCTGTGGAGGTTGTACCCCAACCAACCTCTAGGGTGAGATTTCCCCGAAACAA